>CAMRHE010001619.1:0-65150 GCA_947044405.1 Leptodactylus fallax
GGTCATGCACTAGTACAGGGGTAGGCAACCTTCGGCACTCCAGCTGTTGTAAAACTACAACTCCCAGCATGAATACTTGCTGTGCTGTTCTTGGAACTCCCATGGAAGTGAATGGAGTATGTTGGGAGTTGTAGTTTCACAGCAGCTGGAGTGCTGAAGGTTGCTGACCCCTGCACTAGAAGCTCAGTATAGGAGACGGCTGGAGCAGAGATGTTAGGGGTGTCCAGGCACTCGGGCAATAGTGCGCCATGATACCATACTGAGCACTCACTGGTGTCCATGGAGGTTTAATCATGTAAAATAGATTTGGGGTCTCGTCAGGGGTTGTTTAAAAGCTTGGAAATGACAGAATGTGTGTGTGGGGGGAGGGGTAATGAAAGAAAGTGGAGGAGGGATGTGTTTGGAAATATGAAGAATGTTAAAATACATTCACAAGTAATGATGATTCAGTTTTGATAGAATCAATAACAAGTTTGCTGTCCATACATTTTAAGGGGTTAATCTTGGCCTTGGCCTGGTACTTCTGGAGGAAGGAACTTCAGGACATTTAGCTTAAAGTTGGCCGACCATTAGAGGCTTCTGCCGGCCATTTTCTGGTTGTTTTCTCATTTCTAGTAGGTTCTAGTGGATTGTAGAGGATAACAATTCGCTGCTCGCACTCTGCTGTGGTCTGTGCTCTGGGTTTCCAGTTCTGCAGATCTGTTACATGACATGAATATCTTTTCAACTACTGGAGCCAAGAACGACTGAGAAATCCAACTCAGTTGCATCTGTCACACTTTGTGTCATCAAAAAGTGCTGACCATCAAATCTCCAGTGTATGAACAGCTTAAAGGGGTTGTCCAGCCACAGCAGGTTACCCCCTGTTCACATGATTGGGGGTAACTTGCTGATCAGTGGGTGTCCCAGCAGCACTCAGCTATCCCCGACAGTCCCCATTCAAATGAATGAAGCGACGTGCACTGTCCGACCAGCTGCTCCATTCAAAACTAAGGTACAAAACACTGAAGTTCTTGAAATCTGTGGAGGTCCCAGCAGTGGGGCACCCACCGATCAGCAAGTTACCCCCAACCCTGTGGCTAGGGGATGACTTGCTGTGACCTGACAACCCCTTTAATACGTCCTTGCCCAAATACTTGGTTATTGAATCTTGTTCTTTAGTTAAAGATAAGCCTTATTGACCCCTATTTTTTAATCTACTATAAATTGATCCTCCTCCTCTTGTGTCTCCACAGGTGTCCTAACCAACCTGACTGTACTATCACTCTCATCAGGCACAGTCTATGTGCGGAGAGGATCAGACATCACTGACTGCAGCATGAAATGTCCTCATACAGAAAGTGTCCTGGAGCTGTACAGAGTCTGTGGAGATGATGAGAGTCGTCTCCTGGAGCTGTGGTGTGATAGTACGTGGTCTTATAACCGCTTAGAGCGCAGACTGCACCTGAACACCAGCAGCGGGTGCTGGACCCTGACAGATGCCGGGAAGGACGACTCCTGTGTGTATAATGTTCTGGATCACAGTAATGGAGGAAGTTCCTGGCGCTCTGTACACATCACTGTACTAGGTAAGAGCTGATAACACACGGTCAGTAGTCACTGGTGACCATACAGTTAGGTCCATAAATATTTGGACAGAGAACATGTTCCTATATTCGGTTCTGTCCATTACCACAATGTTGAAGTTCAGACTTTCAGCTTTAATTCAGTGGGTTGTATAAAAGGACTATATATAATGTGAGGACTATAAAGCATTTATTACCCACAATCCCTTCATTTCAGGGGCTCAAAAGTCATTGGACAAACTACCTAATTTATAAATAAAATGTGACTTTCTAATCCTTGGTTGTTCCCCCTTTGTTGGCAATGACTGCCTGAAGTCCTGACCTCCTGGACATCACCAGACGCCGCCGCTGCGTTTCCTCCTGGTTAATGCTCGGCCTTTACTGCAGCGGTTTTCAGTCGCTGTTTGTTTGTGACCTTTCTGTCTGAAGTTTAGTCTGTAACAAGTGAAATGTGGCTCAGTGGGGCTGAGATCAGGCGACTGACTTGGCCATTCTAGAATCTTCCACTTCTTTGCTTTAATAAACTCCTGGGTTGCTTTGGCTTTATGTTTTGGGTCCATCTGTATTATGGATCAGTTTGGCTGGATTTGAGCACACAGTATGTCTGTGAATAGCTCAGAATTCATCCGACTGCTTCTGTCCTGTGTGACATCATCAATAACCACTAGTGACCACTGCCACTGGCAGCCATGCCTGCCCACGCCATCACACTGCCGCCTCCGCCGTGTCTTACACATGATGTGCTATGCTTTGGATCATGAGCTGTGCCGCGCCTTCACCATACTTTATTCTTTCCATCATTCTGATAAAGGTTGATCTTGGTTTCATCTGTCCATAGAATGTTCCTCCAGGACTGGGCTGCTTCTTTAGATGTTTTTTAGCCTTCTTATTCTTGAGGCTTAGGAGTGACTCGCACCGCGCAGTGAACCCTCTGTAGTTACTTTCATGCAGTCTTCTCTTTATGGTAGATTTGGATATTGATCCATTGCCTACATCCTGCAGAGTGCTGGTCACTTGGTTGGCTGTTGTGAAGGGGTTTCTCTTCACCATGGAAATTATTCTGCGATCATCCACCACTCTTGTCTTCCGTCCAGGTCTTTTTACATTGATGAGGTCACCAGTGCTTTCTCTTTCTTTCTCAGGATGGACCAAACTGTAGATTTTGCCCCTCCTAATATTGTAGCAATTTCCCGGATGGCTTTTTGATTTCGTTGCATAAGGATGGCTTGTTTCACCTGCATGGAGAGCTCCTTTGACCGCATGTTTTCTTCTCAGCAAAATCTTCCAAATGCAAACACCGCGCCTCACATCAACTCCAGGACTTGTATCTGCTTAATAGAGAAGGACATAAGGAAGGAATTACCCCCAAACCTGCCCATGAAACAGCCACAGAGTCAATTGTACAATTACTTTTGGTCCCTTTATAAACAGGGTGTCCCATGTTACTGAGCTGAAACTCCTAAACCCTTCATCCAATTGTAATGTCCTGTAAGTTTTTTTTTGTTTTTAAAACAAAGAACTGTTATTAACACTAAGGGGGCGCTCACACTGCCGACGTCAGTAGTGTCCACTGCTAGTGTCTGTTACAAGATTTTAACAACGGACACTGGCAGATCCGTCATAAATCCCATTGAAATCCATAGGATTTTTATCTGTTGTCTGTTTACACCAAATCTGTTACATGTCCATTATTTTTCGCAGACACACAAATTCGAGGTGCAGGACTTGTCTTCGAAAAATAATGGTTTTATGATGGACATCAAGTGTCTGTTATATTCTAACATTAATTTCTCTGGGTAACGGATCAGCAGCCATTATATGTTATCACTGTTATTACAGTATGAAAAGGACACTGACACCAACTGATGCTAACGTGTCCGGTAATGTCGGTTATGGTTGGTGTCCATTTTTTTTGGTTTTTTATTATGGACATTTCATAGTGTGAACCCACCCTAACAGTTTTTTCAGAATTTTTGTGATATTTTTGAGAAAAAATGTTAGAAATAATACAGAACCTATGAAGTGTTGTATTGTGACTTGCTCTGTTTCTAGATATTTTCTTATGTTACTATAGCATGGTTTAGGACATCTGGCTGCACCGTTTTTGACCATAAATATAGTGTTGATAAAGATGGTGCTGTGACGGTACTTGAGCTCCAGTGTATTTCTCTCCTCAGATTCGGGGTTCTCTCCTTGGGGATTTGTTGCTCTTGGGATCTCCATTCTAATCTTTGTGATTGTTGCCGTCGTTCTGTTAGTAAAGGTGAGCATCTCTCTTGTCTTTGTGCCACTCTTGGGGTCCCTGGCATGTAGAGTCACACAGGACCCCCCAACATTCAGTGCTGATCCCCTGATGTCACTACACATCTCCTCTTCTCCTCCGTCTTCTGTGTTTTTCATATATATGTTTTATATATATATATATATATATATATATATATATATATACTGCTGGTCAAAAGTTTTAGAACTCTTCACATTTTCTAGGTATTTTTACATTGATACAGAACATAAAATAATAATAAACTTTTTCACCTCAAATGTTCATAATGGCAAGTAAACAAAAGCCAGACAATTCTAGCCCTTAGAAGTTTAGGTCTGTCCCACAGAGATATTGCCAAGGTGGCAGTCAGTCCAGTTCCCCTTTACTATCAAAAGGCAGATGGAAACCGGAGGAAACTCTGACAGTCAATAGTTAGTGAGATCAGCTTTCCACAGCACAAAATCTTTAAGCACAGCTTAATGCAGCAAAAAATAAAGTTACCATTCCCAGTGTGAGGAGGAGACTTCTATTTGCAGGTGTGACAGGTCGGGTATCAGTAAGAAAGTCACTGCTACAAATGCCCGGGCCAAGAGTGGAAGAAGGTCTCATGGACTGAGAATGATGAATCCAAACGTGACCTCTTTGGTACATCAGGCAGAGGTTTGTACATTACCAAGTAGGTGAAAAGATGGTTCCTCAGTGTGTGACACCAACTGTCCAACATGGAGGAGGCAGCGTGATGGTCTGCGGCACTTATGCTGGATCCAGAGTTAGCAACTTGCACATGGTGACTGGCACACTGGACATAAAGGGTTACTACAGTATTTTGATGCGCCATACAATACCCTCTGGTATACGCCTAGTTGGTCAGGGATTCTTATTACAGAAAGACAATGATCCAAAACAGACTTCTAGGATGTCAGAACTGCCAAAGAAGACAAGAAGTCAGTAAAGTAACCAAAAAGGATAATAAGCCACATAATAAACTGAACGCAAATACAGACCAAACTTAACCAAAGAATCTCAGACCTTATCCAAGTAGCTCAATAATAATATAAATCTTTATACCAGAAATCTATAAAACCAATTAAAAACAACTAAAATAAGCAGGACAGTGTAATATACAGAGCAGGGCAACAACCACAACTCATGAATCAATGGTCACAATGATAAAAAATCAATAAAATAATCCATGGATAGATGTACATATGTACTCTGTGTTATATACACTATACACTAATATCCCACATCCCTCCACATAATGCAGTAATTCATCTTTTAATTAGATCTAAAATACCAACCAGTCATTGTACTGGCTGGTCACACTGTCCTGCACCCCTGTGTAATATTAGAAGAATAGAATGGCCACATTGAGTTTATTTGGGATGAACTGGACAGAAGGGTGAAAGCAAAGCGACCAACAAGTGGAGTGCTGGACAGAAGGGTGAAAGCAAAGCGACCAACAAATGGAGCGCTGGACAGAAGGGTGAAAGCAAAGCGACCAACAAGTGGAGTGCTGGACAGAAGGGTGAAAGCAAAGCGACCAACAAATGGAGCGCTGGACAGAAGGGTGAAAGCAAAGCGACCAACAAGTGGAGCGCTGGACAGAAAGGTGAAAGTAAAGAAACCTACAAGTGAGACAATGGACAGAAGGGTGAAAGCAAAGTAATGTAAAGTGCAGCAGATCTGTGAGAGCTTCTGCATCAATATGGTGAAGAAATTTCTGACCAATATCTGAATGCATTTGTAGAAAGGATGCCTGGATTGTATAAATCTGTTCTCAGAAGGAGGGGCGACTGTGAAGAGGCAAAAATCTAGATTTATTCTTCATCTTATCTAATGTCTCCCATGTCCTATAAAATGAAAGTATGGAAGAAATAAAGTGAGGAAATATCAAGAAAAATTCAGGTGTTGCGACACTTTTGACCAGTAATGTAGATGCCCCTGACATGCCACTATTTTAGGCTGGAGTACAGACGCGGCCTCCATAGTAAGTTTCCCTCTATGCGGTGACCGCTGTGTTGGTGCCCTCTATACAGTAGTGTTCAGAATAATAGCAGTGTGTTCAAAAACATGAGTAAAGCAAAAAATCTTTAATAGTTTTTATTTCCATGCATTGGGAACATTACACACGGTTTTCTAAATCAAAACATGAAGACAAATGTAGATGATTTTTAACTACTTTACAGAAATTAACAAAAAATGAACATTGGGCTGTTCAAAAAAAAAAACAGCAGTGTCTGGATTTGTCTTTACAAACACACAATATGTACCTAGGGTTTAGAGAAGGAAAAAAAAATGTGCTGTACAGCGGAGACCCGGAGCTAATGCCTGATCGCGGGCATTACTACCTGTAAGTGGCAGCAGAGTGGCCGCCATCATCTTTACAGACCTGGCATCGGCTGTAATAGGACGGCGGATGCCGGGATGGGTTCGTGCCGCCAGGAACACTGTCGGGAATTGGGCTGGCCACTCCATAACCTCAATTTTGTTGGACTAGAACCAAGATTTTGCTGGTTTCCTGCTGTGTTTAGGGTCGTTGTCTTGTAGAAAGTTCCATTTCAAGGGCATTTCCTCTTCAGAGTAAGGCCACATGACCTCTTCAAGTATTTTGATATCTGCAAACTGGTCCATGATCCCTGGTCTGCGGCACCATAGTAAGAGAGACCTATCCTGATGTTTGCACCACCACCTTCACTGTCTTCAGAGTGTATTGTGGCTTTAATTCAGAGTTTGGGGGGCGTCTGACAAACTGTCTGCGGCCCTTGGACCCAAAAATAACAAGTTTACTTTGTCCACAAAATGTTTGTCCATTTCTCTTTGGGCGAGTTGATGTGTCTTTGACTTCAGTACACGTCTGTGTTTTTAGCAGTGGGACTTTGCGGGCACTTCTTGCTAATAGATTCGCTTCACACAGACGTCTTCTACCTGTCACAGGACTCACAGATAACCTGAGACTGTCTTTGATCATCCTGGAGCGGATCATTGGCTGAGCCGTTGCCACTCTGGCTAGTCTTCCATCCAGTCCAGTGGCCGTCTTCCGTTTTCTTCCTCGTCTTTCTGGTTTTACTTTCCATTTTAAAGCATTGGAGATCCTTTTAGCTGAACAGCCGATCATTGTCTGCTCTTCTTTATAAGTTTTTCCCTCTCTAAACAACTCCTTAATCACAGTCCGCTGCTCTTCTGAACAATGTCTCGAACAACCCTTATTTCTCAGGCTTTCTTTTGTTAGCATGATTGTAGATATGTAGCGTGTTCTGTGCAGTCACATGACCTGTAACATGTCTTATAGTACCAGTGTTATCAGAAGAAGAAGAAGAAGCCGCCCAGGGATGTGGAGAGCAATAATAATAACCAGTCCGAAGAAGATGGAGGACAAGCCCTCAACTCCCAAGAGACAGGTACTGACCACATGAGTGTATGATGAGAGTGATTGTCCTAGTAGTAGTGATCAGGATATGATGATGTCTCAGAGTCGTCTTCTCTCCCGGTCACCATGTGTAAGTCTGTAGTAGCCGCCGGGTCCCTTCTGTTTCCTACTGCAGGGACACAACAGCAGTGTCCGCCATCAGAGATGTCTCTGACTATGGCATCTGAGTGGTTAAGTGCAGAATCTAGGTGGTTATCTTCACCTTCAGTAGTAGGACTACTCTCCCCACCAGTGTGGTCGCTGGAGTCCTCCCATTACCCTGGCAGACAGAAGTCTTCTGAAAGCTCCCAGGCCTGCTATAGTATTGCAGCTATTGAGGCTTGCTTGTGGGAGGTTCAAGTGGGGCGGGGAGTTAAAAAGATTTTTCAAAATAAATGAATATAAATAAATTTAACCTTTCCCTTTCCCTGGATCACATATAAATAAAAGTAAACCTTCTTATATTCAGTATACAGTACTCAAGTCTGAAAAAGTCCAAACTAACCAAATATAAAAAAAATATGGTGAACGCCACAGCGGGAAAAATCAAAATGGCTGAATTGACGTTTTGTTGCATCGTCCCCAAAAAATAATGTGATTAAAACCTCATGTATTCTCCCAAAGGGTATCCGTAAATAATACACCTTGCCCTGCAAAGAAGACGCATTACACAGCGCCGTACCCTGAAATGTAGAAAATTTACAGTTGTCAGAATATTTTTAAAAGTATTAAAACATGAAAAAACAAAACAATATACCGTATTTTTCAGACTATAAGACGCGCCGGACCATAAGGTTTTAGAGGGGGAAAATAGGGGAAAAAAATTTTGAAGCAAAAAATGGTAAAATACTTTATATATGGGAGTTGTAGTTTTGCAACAGGTGTCCCTGCAGCTGTATAGGACGCCTTTTTTTGCGGGGCCAGATGTACTTTTGGGAAATGTGTATTGCTTTGATCACTTTTTATTCAAATCAAAGGTGAAACCGTGAAATAAATGGCGGTTCGGCACTTTTGATACTTTTTCCCGCTACGACGTTCGCCGTACAGGAGAAATACTTTTATAAATTTGTAGACCGGGCATGTTCGGACACAGGGATACCTAACGTGTATGTGTTTCACAGTAATATTCTACTTTTATATGTATTCTAGGGAAAGGGGGGGATTTAGAACTTTTTTTATATATATATATATATATATATATATATATATATATATATATATATATATATATAATTAAAAAAAAAAAAAAATTCATATTTTTTTAAAACTTTTTTTTCACTATTTTATTAGCTCCCCCCCTCCTTACGGGGCTTGAACCTGCAATCATTTGATACAATACAAGTGTATTGCAGTGTATGGGAGATTCTGTACATTACTATTGCGGCTGGTCATAGACCGATCTCGCCGCGCAGGAGCCGGCCTGCAACAAGAAAGGTACGGGGCCGAGGCTACTTTTACACTTTAGGGGGGGGCTTTGAAGTAGTAATGCCCACATTCAGTGTGGACTCTGATTGCGGGCATTAGCGCCGGGTCTCTGCTGTACATTACAGTAGAGACCCGGTAGCTATGGCGACCACTTTGCGGCAGAGTGGCCACCATCATCTTTACAGACCCGGCATGGGTTCACTGGGACACCCGCTCCTCCAATCCCAGGGCCCGCACATTGCACCACTTTTGCCGCTGGAGGAAGCCCCACTGCAGGAAGCCGGCGATGGCAGGAGTGGGGGCGATGCTGCGACCCCTGCTCCCCCCAACACCCACATTCGGACTATGACACAAATTTGGGGGAAAAAAAATGTCTTTTTTTAGTCCGAAAAATACGGTAACCCTGGTATCACCGTGATGGTACCAACCCGGAGAATAAAGCCAGTGGATGTGTAAACACTAAACTTTTTTTCCCCACATTCCCAGAACTTTGTACAGAATATTAAAAGGTGTAATTATTATAAATAGATTTGTACATTGCTGCAGAATATGTTGGCGCTATTTAAATAAAGTTATTATTATTACAATTAGTCACACAAAAAACAAGTCCTCGTATGACTAAGTAAGCGGAGAAGTGAAAAAGTTATGGCTTTTGCTAGGCGGGGAGGTAAAAGGGAAAAACTATAGTTCCCTATAGTTGCCTCAGACATTAACCCTTCCTTCTCCAGTCCTGTTTGTAGGGATCTATCACATCGGGACCTTGTGTAACAGATTATTTTATTACAGATCATCCCGGAGACGACGAAGAGGCGAGAGAGCAGAATCTGTCCATGTGTGGTGAACTATGGAGAAATCTATGGAAGATCGACAAGTCCAAACCAGTTGTGCAGAGAGACGGAGGAGCAGAGGCGATGGCTGACAACTCCGTAACTCACACACAGCAGCAGGGATTGTCAGCGTTACAGTAACGTGAGAGGTTCTAAGGAAATCCACAAATATTCTACAGGTCATCTGATATACATAGAGCTGCTCCTACCTGGTATGGATCCACCGCACAGGACACGGGATACCCGGGACATTCACATGTATGACCTCCAATGTGGTGGGCCGTGCAGTGAACGTCATATATGGGGTCTCACAAACCTAAAGCAAGGACGAGGTCTCCTATTTAACAGCAAATCCCAAAGACAGGAGAGTCGGGGAATACAAATATGACGGTTGTCAGAAAGATTTATGTCCTGTTATAATTTCTAAGGAGTCTCTCCGAGGTCTCTGAACGATCCGAGCACCATCATGTATGAATTTAACCCTATAAGAAGTGACTCTAATAGTTGTTGCAGCCTTCACTGCCTGACTGTGCCTTGGTCCATGTATATTTTGTACATAACATTCATAAGTTAGTTGTTTGTGTTTTTTTTGTTGTATATTTGTATTTTAATATAAAAAAAAAAAATCTCCTGATCCTGCAGTGATCGTCTTCTTCTTCCCCAGCACTTTGTTGTGATCTAGTCTGTGTCCCCGGGATTTATGAGTTGTCCTAGGGTCATCGCGATGATATCCAGCACAGGATTGTTGAGCAGCCGGATATAATAATGGTCGTGTTCAGTGTCTGGAGTATCCATCATGTGACCTGGTCCTCTCTTGGATCCATAATGGGTCACCCATGATGTGCACTGAGCTGTAGAGTCTGGTTATGACACACACAGCCCTCCCTCCACTCATACACTTATGTACAGATATACATATCTATGTGTCTTTCATTACCCTTTCTCTTGGCGAAAAGTTTGACTAACCTGCCGCATTGAGAAATCTCTTACCAGGGAGAAAATATTGCAGTGTGCTGTGCTGTCCAGTAACATGCCAGGCTTTCAGTGCTGCACCCCTCCATATTTTGCACAGGACTGCTGCACAACCCTGTGAAAGATCCTCCGTGCGGCAAACTGCTTTGGCCACACCCTGAGTCCTCTTTCATATAAAAACCACACTCACCGCCAGTGAGTGCCGGGTTCACCAGATAAATACAAGACAAGCCTTCTAAATTTTATATATTTATTAACCCCTAAATGGGTCGGTATTAAAATCTAACATATACAGATCAGAACAGATATGCAGATATATGCAAGCATTAACAGTTACTGGTTACAAGATACAGTACAAATAAAATAAAAGGGATTAAAGGTGAAATAGTTACTTTACCACACATGTCCTTGATGTGGTTACATAGTCCAACACTCACACGTGGCATGTGTGAGTCACCAGTGGAGGCTTGTTAGCATGTGGCATTAATACAATAATCCCGCCTGCATGCTCTCATAACAGTCTCTCAGCATTAGTCCAATAGTCTCTCTTAGTCTCTTGTAGGCTTATCATCATCAGCAGCAGCATTCCAACCTGCCTGCTCATAGTAGCATCTCAGTCAAAGTCTCTAATATCCTGTAGCATAAACTCCATAGTGTAATCTCAGCACAGTCTTCATAGCATGATCTCTATAGTGTAATCGCCTCCCACAGACCTCTTACCTCATCTTTTATACCCTTTATGCCACCTCCCAGAATGAGGTCACCGGCGACAGTACGTCTGATGAGTTAATTCAATCAAATCCAGATCTTTTGTATAGAGCTGAGACAAAGTGAATTGATACACTGTTATCAGTCATATCTGATCAACAGCCCAGGCTTGAACAATGCACTATTGTTTGATCACTCAGGGCTGTATAGGAATACAATGGAGCCCTATTGTTCCAGCCTGGCCACTACTGCCAATATGCACCTAGGCTTATAGCTGCGCACAGTATGAATGAGTGCAAGCAAGAAGGGAGATCCTATACCCAGAGATCAAAATACATCTGAGTTATAGCCACACTTAAGCAGAATCATCACAAACCCTACATATTTTACTCATGGGCCCCTAACCTTTCCTTTTGTGCCCCACACAGTGAAGGCGCCACCTTCTGGTGAAACACAGTGTAATGCCTCCCCTACAGCCTTTGATATTGTGGCTACTCGCATGGGCTGTCACTTTCTGTCCTTCTCCACCTCTAGTTGTCTCTTAAAGACTTGGAGGAGAAACACGGGCTACAGCAGTCAGCCGTACTCTCCAAAATCTTTCAGTGCTGTCGTCTTCTCTTCATGGGCAGCTGAAATATTTCTCCTAAATCCTGGAGTGTGCAAAAAGGAGGGGATGACAATACTAAGGGTATGTTCACATGGCGTTCTCTATGTATACTGTAGTATATACTGTACTATAGTGATGTCATATATGTGCATGACTTCTGAATATTACAGGTAAGAGGGGTATTATACACACCTCACACCTGCTATACCCTGTCCACTGGAGATTACAGGTACAAGTAGTAGTATTAGCAGGTTGTGAAGATTTATACTTATTGGTCCTTTTCACTCTAAAAATACCAACCTATGGCCACCCTAGGCTCTGATCATCACTTCAGATGGTTGAATTCTGATGATGCCCAGCTCTTTCCGGTACCACTGGTAGTAGTAGATAGCAGGGTTACATTGCTAAAACAGTAATAAAGTCTAAAAAAAACACTAAGAAAAAGTTTCCACACATTTCCATCTCTTTGACCATTTTATTAAAAATAAAACAAAATTCCAGATATGATATAATCCAAAGATTCTGACTTAGTCCACTGCATTCTGGAAACCTGTAATATAATACTAATGTTAATCTGTTTTTCCCTTAGTCCTAACAGCAGCACAATATGGGGTATTTCTGCCCCTGTGTGCTTGCAGGACAGGCAGAACTTTTTAATTAGTATAACTAATGCGTGACTATACTGCCCTATAAGAGGGCGAGAGAGACCTCTCCCTCTGTGTCAATTATAAAGAAAACCAATGCTATACTGGGTGGGGGGGGAAGCTTGTGCTGCTGTTAGGACTAAGGGAGAACAGATTTAACATTATAATCAACGATTCCCTTACATCCTACAGCAACACAATATGGGGATGTAGCAAGTAAATCCCCTAGGGACAGTTTCCTCGATCTACAACGCTTAGGACTGAACGTCCAAAGGCATCAGCCTCTGAACTCTGGAAATCTAGCAGTGTAGTAGTGTTTTACAAATGTCAGCTGGGAAGACCAAGCAACAGCTGCACAAATCTGATTCAGATGCAATGAAAGATTAGACAACCCTAGTTGAATGGGCTGTGATGAACCCAAGAGATATTAACCCCTGAGAGGAAAAAGCAGTTTTAATAGCTTCTCTGATCCACCTTGATAAGAAGGGTTTGGAAGCTTTGAGACCTTTATCTCTGCCATACACATTAACCAGGAGATTCTGGGATCTTCTGAAGGGCTGAGTGCGCAGAAGATAGATTTGGAGACATCTTACCACGTACAGACTATGAAGCTTTTCCTCCTCAGGTGATGATGGAGTAGGGAAAAAAACTGGTAATGAAACCACTTGATTAATATTGGCCTGGGATGGCACCTTAGGGTTGAACCCAGGAAGGAATATGAGTTGAACATTGTCTGGAAAAAATAAAATATATGGCTCTTCAGAAGAAAAAGCCTGCAATACCCCCACTCTTTTAGCTGAGGTGATGGCAAGCTAAAAGGTGGTCTTATAGGCCAGAAACTTAAGGTCCACATGTTCCAATAGTTCAATTGGTGGACCACAAAGACCTGTGAGAACTGTGGCTAGCTCCCACTGTGAAACATGGACTGAAACCACCGGCCTAAGTCTCATGGCACCCTTAAGGAATCTAGAGATTAAGGGATTCTGAGACTGTTGTCTGCCTGTACAGGCGGATAGGGCTGAGACCTGTACCTTCAGTGTAGCAGGGGAAAGGCCCTTCTCCAAGCCGTCCTGAAGAAAGTTTAGAATCACTCCAATAGAAGGATTCGAACTATCAGCTTCCTGACTGGAGCTCCACTCCCTGAAGACATTACCTATTCTTAGGTAGTTTTTATAGGTGGATTCTGCTCTGGCGCAGGAGAGGGTCTTCAGGACGGCTTCTGACAGTTCTCTAGATCTCCATAGGGACTGGCCAACCTCCAGGCTTTCAAGTTGAATCTCCTCAGATCCTGGCATTTCTGAGATCCCTCAGAAACCAGTAGGGGAAGCCTCCAATAGATCCCTCGACTCATCAGCATGAGTTGGGAAAACAAAGCTCTTTTTGGCCAGAATGGTAGAATGGCTATCACAGAAGTTTGGTCCTGTCTGACTTTCATCAATACCCTTGGTATCATGGAAAGTGGAGGGAAGATGTACGCCAGCCTGAACCTCCAAGGGATGGACAGGGCATCCACTGCCAAAGGATAGTCCTCCTGATACAGTGAGCAGATCGTCTCTACCTTGGCATTGAGTCTGGTCACCATCAGGTGTTCTTCTGGAAGACTCCACATCAGGGTGATCTGGTGGAAGACCTCTTGACTGAGAGACCATTTTCCTGATACGACATGACCCCAACTCAACTGATCCGCTACTATGTTCAGGGAGCCCTTGATGTGAACTGCGGATAAATGGGTCAGATTTTCCTCTGCCCAGGTGAAAATCAGACCTGCCTCCCTAAGGAGGGGTAACGATCTGGTGCCTCCCTGTTTTTTTAGGTACATTACGGTCATCATATTGTCGGATCGAACTTTGACCGTTCTTCCTCTGAGGAGAGGAGAGAAATGGAGAAGTGCCAGGTAAACTGCTCTGAGTTTCCTCCAGTTGGATGATGCCATCCTTTCTAGCCAGACTCCTTGTAAGGTCTTCTCGTACATATGGGCTCCTCATCCTGAAAGGGATGCATCGGTGGTCGACAGGGTCCAATGAGGTTGGACTGTGGACATCCCGATTGTCAGGTGTATCCACCACTTGAGGGAAAGACAGGTACTGGGAGGAAGTCTGATCCTCTTGTCGTGACCTCGACGGCCATGATTCGAGAGATTTAGGACTTCCATCTGGAGACGACGTATATGCTATAAAGCCCAAGGGACTGCATTGGCTGAGGCTGACACGAGGCCCAGGACTCTCATTGCTGTGCTGATGGAAACCAGGCATGTTCTGAGAATATACTGGACCGCTCTGATTATCTTTTCTTTCCTTGCTGGTGGTAAGGAAATTTCCATGCGGTCTGAGTCCAGGACAAATCCCAAGAACTTCTTTGAGTTGAGGGAATCACCTCTGACTTCTCCCGATTTATTAACCAGCCTAGGTGCTGGAGAAAGTACACAGCTATGTGCAGATGCTGGAGCAGCCTGGTTTCTGACTGGGCGTTTATTAGTCAGTTGTTCAGATATGGCACTATGAACAGACCTTGAAGTCTGAGTGTGGCTGTTACTGGAGCCACCACCTCGGTGAAGGTATGGGGAGGTGAGGAGATGCCAAATGGCAGAGCCGGAAACTGAAAATGCCTCCTGTGGCCGGCAATTGAAACAGCGATTCTCAGAAACCTTTTGTGAGGAGGATACACTGGAATTTGTAGATAGGCATCTTTTAGATCTAGGGTCACAAGGACATCGCCTTGCTGAAGGAAGGATGTGACCGACTTCATGGTCTCCATTCGGAAATGCTTCTTCTTTATGAAGCGATTCAGGTATCTCTATAATCATCCTCCAGTCACCGGGATGGTTTTGCCAATATAACCTGCCTTGATGCAGGAAGAAGACGGGTTGAGATGAACTGGTCTTGAGGCGGAAATAGAAAATCAACCGCATAATCTCGCTGTATCACGTGTAAGACCCAACAGTCTTGGATCTTCTCCTGCCAAACAGTGAAAAAATATGAGAGCCGTCTCCTGACAGGAGTGTTTGCTGCCACAGGAGGAGAGAAGCTGGCGTAAAAAATCGGACTTCTTGTTTTCCCCATCTTTGGGAACTTACGACCAGACCCCCTGGACTGGTATCTAGTACACATCTAGTATTGAAGTCTAGATGGAGGCAGCAGCTCTCCTGCCCCGACCGGCAGGTCCAGATCTCCCTCTGAAAACTGGGGCAGGCTCTTTCCTTTTTTATTGGCCAGACCCTCCAAGATGTCATCCAGGCCCTTACTGAAAATTTTACCTGGTTCAAATGGCAGGGAGCACAGGTTGCATTTGGAGGCAATATCAGCTCTCCAGGGCATCAACCATAAAGGCCTTCTCGCTGCTGTGGAGAGGGCCATAGATTTTGTGACTTGTCTAACCTGATGTAAGGAGGCTTCTGTTAAAAAATCTGCCACCAGGGAGACCAACCCCATAAAAGATAATAAGTCGTCTCTGGAGTCGATATCTCTCGATTTGGGCCAAATCAGCGCTTTGCTTGTTTGCAACCTCATTAGAGGAGATGGACACGTAGGCTTGAGAAGAAGCCGAAGAATAGGCCCCTTCTGAGTGTGCACTCCATACGCCTATCCATAGGGTCTTGGAGATTTGAGCCGTCCTCAGCTAGAACCACCGTACGGCGGGATAATTTGGCTTCCGCCATACTTACCTTAGGGGGAGACCCCAACGGTTCTGCTGAGATTCCACTATGGGGAATAAGGTTTTAAATCTTCTGGATAATATAGGAGCTTTCTCAGGATGCTTCCATTCCAACACCATCGCCTTATCCAAAGATTCGTCCACATGGAAGGCCCTAGGCCCCCTATGGTGGTAGAACTAGAGGCTTCCCCAATTTCAACATCTTGGTGCCTTGACTGGATGGACTTCAGCAGCCTATTCATCTTCTCCAAGGGAAAGAATGGTCTGCTGGAACTGTCCGAGGCCTCTTCCTCAGATGTATGTGTCTCATCAAGTACCTCGAAATCCTCCTCTGACGGTACTGAGCTCGTATTCTTCTCAGCAGAATTGAGAAGGCCACTTTTACAAAAATGACAATACTTATAGGAGTGTGGGGGTCCTTTCCGGGAGCACGCAACACTAATAGAAGGGTCGCAGCAAAAAAGCACAGCGGTAGTGAATTTGCCGCTACCAGAAGTAGGCCGCAAAAGCGCAATGGGGAAAGCCGTCCATGGGAAACTGGACCCTGTAACAAAGGTTCCAGAGCCGAAAAAGCATGCGGCGCTGTGGAGAAGGCAGACGGAGCGAAGGCTCCGACATAACACCACAACAACTTCTTCCTTGTGAATATACTGCCACCGAGAAGGGGGGGAGAAAGAGGAAGAAAAAAAAAACCTCCATCCTTACCATATTCTAGCACTTGGATCACCCGATCATATGAGATGCACCACAGTTATTAATACTACGATGTGACTTTCCTCTTACTAATCTCTCCCTGTACAATCTGTCCTGAATGCTGCCGCGGACTCCTCTTCCTGTCACTCCAGTACACAGATGTCTCTACCTTGTACCAGTCGCTGCAGTGGTCGCTACTACTGGTTATGTAACTGGACTTCATTGTGAGTGATTGAAAAAACTTTTGGGAAATTCTGCACAAATTCAATTCATTCCAAATCGTTGTGTTCATTTCTACTCAGAAATCATCTGGAGGTGAATTGCAGGACATTGAATTATTTGATATTCCTGGTCCTGGTCCAAGTTGCTTCGTAAACCAGAGTGGTGACAGATATTTTGCGGTCAGCCAAGACCAGATCATGTCTTGTTTCATGACATCGGAACAGAGCAGAACTGACCCTCTATTGAGTATGGCAGAAGCTATGAAATCAGTCCATCCTCGGTGTGCACACTTGGTCGTGTGTATGTAGTCTTACAGTTATCCAGTAGGTGGTGCTCCAGTAGAAATAGTGACAGTGCCAGGAACTTCCAGCAGAGGGCGCAGTGTGTCTGATAATAGAAACCATGACCTGGTGGTAAATGGCGCACGGACGGAGCAGAGATTTATATCTGTTATATACAGGAGACGCCGATCATGGCTGTAATGTCACAACCAGCTCTGCAGATTTATGTGTAGGAAATAACAAGAATCAAAAACTTTGGTGCCGAGTAGCCAAAAAAGTTTTATTTCTCTCTGAAAGTGGAACAAAACAATGTCAGATCTCACACACCAAACCCAACATCACCCAATCCTCACCACACACCAGTCCTGTGTTAGGGTTTGTTTACACCATCAGGTTTTTTGATGCAGTTTTTGAAACCAGAAATATCATAAAACTAGGAGGAAGAAAATGTCCCTGAGGATGTATTCACATGGTGCAGCGAAAACCACACGAAAGACGGCAACCTGGACGCAGCCTTATAAGTCTAACCCCGTATTTCCCAACCTTTTCAGACTCAAGGACCCCCTACCAAATAATTTTTACCACAAGACTGACAACTAACAATGTCCCCCAGTGGCCCCCGGACAACTAATAATGTCCCCCAGCGGCCCCCGGACATCTAATAATGTCACCAGTGGCCCCCTGTCAACTAATAATGTCCCCCAGCGGCCCCCTGACAACTAATAATGTCCCCCAGCGGCCCCCTGACAACTAATAATGTCCCCCAGTGGCCCCCTGACAACTAATAATGTCCCCCAGTGGCCCCCTGACAACTAATAATGTCCCCCAGTGGCCCCCCAACAATTAATAATGTCCCCCAGTGGCCCCCCGACAACTAATAAGGTCCCCCAGTGGTCCCCTGACAACTAATAATGTCCCCCAGTGGACCCCGGACAACTAATAGTGGCCCCCAGTGGCCCCCCGACAACTAATAGTGTCCCCCAGTGGCCCCCTGACAACTAATAATGTCCCCCAGTGGCCCCCCGACAACTAATAATGTCCCCCAGTGGCCCCCCGACAACTAATAGTGTCCCCCAGTGGCCCCCCGACAACTAATAATATCCCCCAGTGGCCCCCCGACAACTAATAATGTCCCCCAGTGGCCCCCGGACAACTAATAGTGTCCCCCAGTGGCCCCCCGACAACTAATAATGTCCCCCAGTGGTCCCCTGACAACTAATAGTGTCCCCCAGTGGCCCCCCGACAACTAATAATGTCCCCCAGTGGCCCCCCGACAACTAATAATGTCCCCCAGTGGCCCCCGGACAACTAATAATGTCCCCCAGTGGCCCCCGGACAACTAATAATGTCCCCCAGTGGCCCCCGGACAACTAATAATGTCCCCCAGTGGCCCCCGGACAACTAACAGTGTCCCCCAGTGGCCCCCGGACAACTAATAGTGTCCCCCAGTGGCCCCCGGACAACTAATAGTGCCCTCCAGTGGCCCCCGGACAACTAATAATGTCCCCCAGTGGCCCCCGGACAACTAATAATGTCGCCCAGTGGCCCCCGGACAACTAATAATGTCGCCCAGTGGCCCCCGGACAACTAATAGTGCCCTCCAGTGGCCCCCGGACAACTAATAATGGTTTGGAATCATTAACCCTTTATGAGCCTCGTGTCATTTTGGCTTCAGGATGACTCAACAAACTGACTTTTTTTTCAAAGTTTTATATTTCTTATAAAGTATTAAAATGAAGCATTGTTACAAATCTGATATTTCTGTGACTGCGCCGACCTGCACCTACCGTACAATAAATGTCAAATCTAAACCCAGAAGAAATTTACCAGTCGCTTTTTCTTTCAGTTCCTTCCCATTCATCTTTTTCTCAGCTTCCCGGTACATGATACGGAATATTTTATGGTGTTGTAAGAAAGTGGCGGGCGTGTCACTGCTGTGTGAGCGGGGTAATAATAAAGTGATGGGGTTAGGAAGGGGTTAATGGGAAGCTGTCAGGCAGGTTATTGTACCGCTGTACTACAGGGGTTTAGGTACTGAGCGCTGTCAGGAGGTTACATACAGCTCGCTTCACTAACCCCGCGCTCTCGCTGCGGTCACTGGCACAGTCAGGACTTAACCCTTTCCATATAACAAGGCCGCCATGTTTACATGGATGTGCATTCATTGCCAGGTGTAACTGACAGGGTGAACGGGTGCGAAGCTTCAAAACCAGGAGCCTCCCTGAAAAACTGTGCAAGCCAACATCTGTGTGCACCTGATAACTGGGCTGTATCACCACATGAGGTTAGCTGTGAGGGGCTGCGGGTCCACCGTCACTACAGGGGGGACAGACTATTCTTATGGGGCTTCACCTCTGCATTTTCTAGTTCTTGATCATATAGACTATACCCCAGGCCACCACATGAGCCACCCCGGGGCGATACCTCCCTGGTCCCTGCTGGTCTCTGCTCCAGATATGTTGAGTGTTCTGTGTTCACTGCCGCCAACCACAAGTGGATTATCATAGACATACGGAAACCTCCCAGGATTCTTTTCAGGTCAAACAAGTTTGGATAGAACCGGAAATGAAATTATTATATATGTATATACTGGTGAGATGAATGTTTTTTACACCTCCCCTGGATATCCCCCTATAACACTCTGAAGACCCTCCAGAGTATAATAATGTCCCCTCCGGTTCTATCCGAGCACAGGACAAAACCAATCTTCTGGGGTTCGCCCATCTTTAGAGTTTCTCATCTGTGTTTCTCTATGTGTGGTGTCAGCTGTATATATACTAGCAGAAGGACCCGGCTTCGCACGGGTATATTTCATTTTTTGTTTGTGCAGTGACCCCATAAGAATTGGCCAGTTTTGTACTTGGCATCCAGTATGGCAGTCCAATATAGGTATAGTCTATTTATGGCTGTGTTGTTATGGAAACCTGGTAAATTAAATGTGAAGTTATATTGGTTGATGCACATCATGTGACTGAATATTTAATTGCTATTGACTCATACAGGTCATAAATAGCTTGGTTGCTATGGAAACCTGGTGTAAAGCTGTGTGTATGTCAAGACTGAAGAAGTTGCAATTTTCCATTGGTCCATAAGTGTCATGTGATCATGTGTATCTCAGTTTGGATATCAGTGAAAAACCTGCGATCGGTTATTATGGAAAACCTGGAGAAAAGCTGTGTGTTTGTGACCTCGTGTAACAGTGTCATCCACAGCGCCCTGCCCCTTTAAAGCCGACCTACAGCCATGTCAAATGTTCGCCTTGGGGCCCAGCCATTCCTAGTTATGCCACTGAGTCCAGTATAGGTACAGTCTATTTATGTCTGTGTTGATACCAGTGATATGACTGAATATTTAAGGACCTGCAAATGGCTTTTGACTAATACAGGTCATAAATAGCTTGGTTGCTATGGAAACCTGGTGTAAAGCGCCTGCGAGCTTCTATTGGCTGATAAGGGACATGTGACCGTGTGTATGGCAGTTGGAATATAAGTAAAAGACTTGCAGGCTTGTATTGGCTAGTGCAGGTCATTTTTTGGGAATACTGTATCTCAGGAACGGTACGTCCTAGAGAGCTGAGACCCGGTCTATAATATTCCCGGACACCTGATGTACATGTGTGCTAAATTTGGTGAAGATCGGTCCAGTCGTTTGGTCGCGCATAGAGAACAGACAGACAGAAACTCATTTTTATATATATAAGAGATGTATATAGGCAGAGTATACAGGGAGGGGATGCAGACACTGTGTGAGGTTTATAAAGGGTTAAAATAGGAGGCGGGATTATTGAATGGGAGCAGAATGGAGGTGTTTTTACATAGATTAACCCCTCGTAGCCAGTTACATTGCTGGGATATAAGGGCGAGTAGAAGAGGAAGTGACAGTGTATAATATCAGAGCAGAGCTGTCCGTTACAATACACACACATAGTGGGAGTGGCTTATTGAGGTCTCTGTGTCTATTGGATACTTGTATAATGTTGTACCGTGTTAGCCATTGAAAGTAGTGGAAGAGTGAAGAAATCAGGCGATACCTTTTAGAGGCTAACTGAGTATATTTATAAGTAAGCTTTCAGGAGTGCTCGCTCCCTTCATCAGACATGGTGTGATACAAGAACTGAAAATTCACAGATTTTTATACACATGGTTTTCAAAGCATTTTAGAGTCCTTAAAAAAAATTGCAATCTAAGTAGAGAAGTTATTTACAACAGGTCAAAAAAACAGTCTGGAAACTTGTGGTGCGTGACGGAGGGATCAGTAATTCTTGCTGTTATCTGTTTGCTATCAGGAGGTGATTTGTGTCCCTCACAGTTCATACATAGTGTGACATGAAGCTGGCATGAATATTAAGTCCAAATTGCAGAGTTTGAAATTTTTGCATAAATTTGTACTCCATTTCTTTCCTTTTCTCCTGTGTCTTAAAATGTCCCATTAAAACCACAACCCACAAATCTTCAATAGAGTGGTTTTCTCCGGAGAAATGTGCGGCCACTGGGAGATCTGTTCTGCTGTTATTAATGGTGGATCTGTGTGAGTTCATGCGCTGACTGAGTCTCTGCCCTGTTTCCCCCACATAGAGGCCTGTGGTGGGACATTGCGACATTATGAGGTAACCACATTGGAAGACCTGCAGGAGAATGTCCCCCTAATTCTGTGCACCTGTTGTGACTGTGGGATAGGTACACTGTCAGCGGTGTGGATGTGCTTGCAGGTCTTGCACCTGTTTTGCAGGCAAGGTGAGGCGCCATTTTCAGTTGGGGCCTTCAGGGCACTCCGGACGATAATGCGCCTCAGGTTTGGTGGTTGTCGAAAGGAGAGGAGAGGGGGGACTGGAAATATGTCCTTGAGTCTGTTGTCCCTATGTAGCACAGGTTGGAGCTCCTTGGCAATCCTTCGTAGGATCTCCAGCTGTGGGTTGTAGGTGACAACTAGGGGCACTCGGGCTTCTTTCTGGGTCTCTCTATATGTGAGCAGACTGTCTCTGGTAATGGCTGACGCTTTGTTTAATTGGTTGTCCGTCACTTTTGGTTTGTATCCCAATCTGAGAAATTTCATCCTCAGATCCAGGAGGTGCTTGTCCAGGTCTGTTTTGTCGGAGCAAATACGATTGTATGGTATAGCCTGGCTGTAGATAATAGATTGTCTTGTGTGCTTGGGGTGGAAGCTGTCGTTTCTCAGGTAGGCCGTTCTGTCTGTGGGTTTGTGGTATATTGATGTGAGTAGCCGGTGGTCTTTAATGTATATTGTGGTGTCCAGAAAGTGAATTTCACTCCCTGAATAGCTAAGTGTAAGGTTGATGGTCGGGTGAAAGTCATTGAAGTCATTATGGAATTGAAGTAGGGCCTCCTCACCTGCAGTCCAGATGACAAGGATATCATCGATATAACGAAGGTAAATCATAGGTTTGGTGGTCCATGTTGATAAATATGTTCCTTCCATTTCTGCCATAAAGAGATTTGCATATTGGGGTGCACATCTGGTCCCCATTGAAGTTCCCATTCGCTGTAGATATAGATCTTCTCCAAAGGTAAAATGGTTGTGGCTAAGGATGAATTGTATGAGCTGCGTTACTGGCTCTGTTGGGAGGTTTTGTTTTGCCAGGTGTACCCGACATGCTGCAACTCCATCCTTGTGGGGAATGTTATTATACAGGGATTCCACATCCATGGTGGCCAAAATGGTACCCTCAGGTAGAGGGCCCAGGGCATTCAGTTTGTTAAGAAGGTCAGTGGTGTCCTGGATATAGCTTGGAGTATCCCTGACAAGGGGTTTTAGGAGACTTTCCACCCAACCTGAGATGTTTTCTGTCAGTGTCCCAATGCCAGAAATGATAGGCCTCCCAGGGTTGCCATCTTTGTGTATCTTTGGGAGCATATAGAAGCAGCCCGGCCTGGGATCTTGTGGGATAAGTCCTTTTACCTGATTCTGGATCTGGACTGGAAACTCCTTGATCATACTCTTTAGTTCTTTCATATAGGCCTCTGTGGGATCACTTCCAAGTTTGGAGTAATGGATGGGATTTGACAGTTGCCTGTTTGCTTCCTGGATATAGTCTGAGGTGTTCATTATGACTATTGCGCCCCCTTTGTCAGCCGGTTTTATTATTATATCCTGATTTTCTTTCAGTGAAGTAATAGCCTTCTGTTCCTGCAGGGTTAGGTTATGCACCTGTTTCTTTTGTTTCTCCAGGATTTCTGATCTTACTTTGCTTCTGAAACAGTCAATATATTTATCCAGTGCTGCATTAGCTCCAGGGCGTGGGGTCCAGGTAGATTTTTTGGTAGGATTCCTTATGGGCTGTTCCATCTCAGAGTCGCTGCTGTATGGAAGGTCTTTGTCATAAAAATATTCCCTTAATCTCATTTTTCTGAAAAACTCCTCCATATCATTGCAGAGTTGGATATGGTCAGTGTGTGCTGAGGGGCAGAAGGAGAGACCTTTGGAGAGAACTGACATTTCGTGTTTGTTTGGCTCATAAGAGGAAAGATTCACAACACAGCTTTGCTGAGCTGGGCTGGTACTTGTGGTTGTAGTAATGAGGCCTTTTTGTCTCAGTCTGTGGAGCTTTTTCTTTTTGTTGTTAATAAGCATATCCTGAAGTTTCCAGTAGTATGTGTGGAGTCTGGCCTTCATTTCCTCTGTGTCATTAGCCAATGATGATTTCAGGGCCTGTATCTCCTCCTGTGTTCTTTTTTTGTTGTTATAGGAAATTTTTATCATATTGTTCCGCAGCCTTTCAGATGTCCGAATACATAGTTGCTCTGCATATCGGCTGTTGTAGGTGTGCCGGGTTGGGTTACGTAAATTGAAGCCTTTTGGGATGAGTCTCTCCTTTTTGCATTTTGTTAAGAAGAAGATGTCGCTGTTGAGTTGTGCAAGTTTCTTAAGCCGGTTTTTCAGTTCCATTCTTTTGCGGTACATTGTGGTATCTTTCAAGTTGATAGTAGAATAATGTTGTACCGTGTTAGCCATTGAGAGTAGTGGAAGAGTGAAGAAATCAGGCGATACCTTTTAGAGGCTAACTGAGTATATTTATAAGTAAGCTTTCAGGATTACTCGCTTCCTTCATCAGACATGGTGTGATACAAGAACTGAAAATTCACAGATTTTTATACACATGGTTTTCAAAGCATTTTAGAGTCCTTAAAAAAAAATTGCAATCTAAGTAGAGAAGTTATTTACAACAGGTCAAAAAAACAGTCTGGAAACTTGTGGTGCGTGACGGAGGGATCAGTAATTCTTGCTGTTATCTGTTTGCTATCAGGAGGTGATTTGTGACCCTCACAGGTCATACATAGTGTGATTTGAAGCTGGCATGAATATTAAGTCCAAATTGCAGAGTTTGAAATTTTTGCATAAATCTATTGGATACTTGTATATGTGCGGGGTGTGGTTACTATTACAAATGTAAGAGCGGGTGAGCAGAACTGTATATACATCCTGTCTGCAGCGTACAGGCTGCTGAATCCTCTACTGTATCCTTCCCTGTATACTGTGCTGAATCCTTTCCTGTATACTCTGCTGTATCCTCTCCTGTATACGCTGCTGTATACTCTGGTGTATCCTCTCCTGTATACTCTGCTGTATCCTCCCCTGTATACTCTGCTGTATACTCCGCTGTATCCTCTCCTGTATACTGTGCTGTATCCTCCTCTGTATACTCTGCTGTATCCTCTCCTGTATACGCTGCTGTATCTTACTCTGTATACTCTGATGTATCCTCTCCTGTATACGCTGCTGTATACTCTGCTGTATCCTCCCCTGTATATTCTGCTGTATCCTCCCCTGTATACTCTGCTGTATCCTCCCCTGTATATTCTGCTGTATCCTCCCCTGTATACTCTGCTGTATCCTCCCCTGTATACTGTGCTGTATCCTCCCCTGTATACTCTGCTGTATCCTCCCCTGTATACTCTGCTGTATCCTCCCCTGTATACTGTGCTGTATCCTCCCCTGTATACTCCGCTGTATCCTCTCCTGTATACTGTGCTGTATCCTCCTCTGCATACTCTGCTGTATACTCCGCTGTATACTGTGCTGTTTCCTCCCCTGTATACTCTGCTGTATCCTCCCCTGTATACCCTGCTGTATACTCCGCTGTATCCTCTCCTGTATACTCTGCTGTATCCTCCCCTGTATACTCTGCTGTATCCTCCCCTGTATACTCTGCTGTATCCTCTCCTGTATACTCTGCTGTATCCTCCCCTGTATACTCTGCTGTATCCTCCCCTGTATACTCCGCTGTATCCTCTCTTGTATACTCTGCTGTATCCTCCCCTGTATCCTCCCCTGTATACTCCGCTGTATCCTCTCTTGTATACTCTGCTGTATCCTCCCCTGTATACTCCGCTGTATCCTCTCTTGTATACTCTGCTGTATCCTCCCCTGTATCCTCCCCTGTATACTCCGCTGTATCCTCTCTTGTATACTCTGCTGTATCCTCCCCTGTATACTCCGCTGTATCCTCTCCTGTATACTCTGCTGTATACTCCGCTGTATCCTCCCCTGTATACTCTGCTGTATCCTCCCCTGTATACTCTGCTGTATCCTCCCCTGTATACTCCACTGTATACGCCGCTGTATCCTCCCCTGTATACTCCGCTGTATCCTCTCCTGTATACTCTGCTGTATACTCCGCTGTATCCTCCCCTGTATACTCTGCTGTATCCTCCCCTGTATACTCTGCTGTATACTCCGCTGTATCCTCCCCTGTATCCTCCTCTGTATACTCTGATGTATCCTCCCCTGTATACTGTGCTGTATACTCCGCTGTATCCTCTCCTGTATACTGTGCTGTATCCTCCTCTGTATACTCTGCTGTATCCTCTCCTGTATACGCTGCTGTATACTCCGCTGTATCCTCCCCTGTATCCTCCTCTGTATACTCTGCTGTATCCTCTCCTGTATACGCTGCTGTATACTCCGCTGTATCCTCCCCTGTATCCTTCTCTGTATACTCTGATGTATCCTCCCCTGTATACTGTGCTGTATACTCCGCTGTATCCTCCCCTGTATCCTCTGCTGTATACTCCGCTGTATCCTCCCCTGTATCCTCCTCTGTATACTCTGATGTATCCTCCCCTGTATACTGTGCTGTATACTCCGCTGTATCCTCCCCTGTATCCTCTGCTGTATACTCTGCTGTATCCTCCCCTGTATACTCTGCTGTATACTCCGCTGTATCCTCCCCTGTATACTCTGCTGTATCCTCCCCTGTATACTCTGCTGTATCCTCCCCTGTATACTCTGCTGTATCCTCCCCTGTATACTCTGCTGTATACTCCGCTGTATCCTCCCCTGTATCCTCCTCTGTATACTCTGATGTATCCTCCCCTGTATACTGTGCTGTATACTCCGCTGTATCCTCCCCTGTATCCTCTGCTGTATACTCTGCTGTATCCTCTCCTGTATACTCCGCTGTATCCTCTCCTGTATACTCTGCTGTATACTCTGCTGTATTCTCCCCTGTATACTCTGCTGTATCCTCCCCTGTATACTCTGCTGTATACTCCGCTGTATCCTCCCCTGTATCCTTCTCTGTATACTCTGATGTATCCTCCCCTGTATACTGTGCTGTATACTCCGCTGTATCCTCCCCTGTATCCTCTGCTGTATACTCCGCTGTATCCTCCCCTGTATCCTCTGCTGTATACTCTGCTGTATCCTCCCCTGTATACTCTGCTGTATCCTCCCCCTGTATCCTCTGCTGTATACTCTGCTGTATCCTCCCCTGTATACTCTGCTGTATCCTCCCCTGTATACTCTGCTGTATCCTCCCCTGTATACTCTGCTGTATACTCCGCTGTATACTCCGCTGCATCCTCCCCTGTATCCTCTCCTGTATACTCCGCTGTATCCTCTCCTGTATACTCTGCTGTATCCTCCCCTGTATACGCCGCTGTATCCTCCCCTGTATACTCCGCTGTATCCTCCCCTGTATCCTCTCCTGTATACTCCGCTGTATCCTCCCCTGTATACTCTGCTGTATACTCCGCTGTATCCTCCTCTGTATACTCTGCTGTATCCTCCCCTGTATACTCTGCTGTATACTCCGCTGTATCCTCCCCTGTATCCTTCTCTGTATACTCTGATGTATCCTCCCCTGTATACTGTGCTGTATACTCCGCTGTATCCTCCCCTGTATACTCTGCTGTATACTCCGCTGTATCCTCCCCTGTATCCTCTGCTGTATACTCTGCTGTATCCTCCCCTGTATACTCTGCTGTATCCTCCCCTGTATACTCTGCTGTATCCTCCCCTGTATACTCTGCTGTATACTCCGCTGTATCCTCCCCTGTATACTCCGCTGTATCCTCTCTTGTATACTGTGTTTTATTTTGGGTATATTTGAGGTGTTTATAAACAGGTTATAAAATAATTCATAAATAACTAAAAACAGACAAAAGGTCTAAAGGATAAATAGTAGGGGTACCAAAAAATAAAGTACAGTAAATATAGCTTTTAAAGATAATCCCTAAAATAGCAAGGAAGCTACTACAACAAATAGGAATAAGAATGTGTGTGTGTATGGGCACCAAACACATCTAACATATAAAGTGCTCAAGAATGGGAGGGCCGTGTCTAAAATGCCTGGGGAAATGGTGTATATGGTATAGTCAAACACCTTAGACCAAGGCGAGAGCGCGGAGCTCACTATGAGAGGCGATAGGGCCAAATATTACTACGAGTCTCATAAATCACTTTGCTCTAGATAAGGGGCTTAGTAAAAATTATGAAATACCAAAACCCAAATCATATATGTATCCAGATACACATAACATGTACAGCGTACCGGTGGTAAGGGGACTATAATAACCAGCAACACCTATCCCACACAAGTCTGATATGCAAGTCTATCACTCCATAGGACCTGAGGCTGCCTAACTCAGAGGTATGAAGAAAAACTGGAATATAGGATAATACTAAACACATATATATATATATATATAGCGCCCCCCTCAGGCGTAGTGTATGGCCACGAGGAATAGAGTGAGGGTGTGGGTACGCCTGCTGACTGGCCACACCCACCTACTGATGTCATTCATAAGGGGTGGGCTTTTTCTTTTATACACCAAGCCCTGTCACTCTATTCCTCGTAACTTTTCCATTTTTCCATCACCGTATTTCATGAGCTATAACTTTATGTTCCCGTCTCCCTGACAGCGCGGATATCTTGTAGATCTTGCAGGATTTTTTTAGCTTTCGTTAATGTTTGCATTGTCTTCTGACTGCGATGACTTTTTGTTTTGTGGACAGAGTTTTTCTTGCAGTATTTTATGGTACGTTGGGCTTTTGTCACATCTCTGCCGTCATTGTGAGGTTCTGAAAAGACTAGAGGACCTGTCATCTGTGTCTTCGCAGCAACTGTACCTTTATGGCTGATGAAATTGCCGCCCGTGATTTGCGGAGCAGGTTTCAGCGCTGGGGCTATCCTGATGGTGTTTTACACAATGCCCATCAATTTGCTCTGTCCTCTGATCGTGGTTCATTGTTACAACCTAGAAGAGAGAGAGGAGAGTGATCTGAGAACTATTGCTCCCTATGATGGTGCTGATACTGAAATCTGACCCAGATATTGGTCCCCTCCTTAATAACTATCCTACTGTGACCTACAGACGGGGTGCTAATTTAAGGGATAAGTTAGTCCACAGCCATTTGGCCCCATTAAGCCCTGACACCTGGCTGGAGAGGCAGTAAAAGATGTTGTGGGTACTTACCCATGCGGTTCTTGTCGGGCTTGCAGTTCGATCGATACGAGAGGATCTCATAGGCCTGCCTTATATGATTCTTCTTTGGCACCCTCTGTAATGTCTTGAGGACATTATCTTCTTTCCTTTCATCCATTGATTCTTGTATCTCGGATAACACCCGTGTGGAGTGCTCCTTTATGATTCTCTATTAATTTCGGGTGATAACTGCTAGGATCAGAGGCCTATTTTTGGGATACTTATAAGGCACATATTGCATCTTTGGTGATTCATTTATCTTATCACTATTATAGTGCGCCTCCATAGTGATGTTGGGGGACAGGCATAATAATTCGTAGGATGTCTGTCCTGGATCTGGTCTCTAAGGAACTTTTGTGATCATCTCGTATTAATTGGAGATTTTATTTATTATAATTCTTTGTTACGATGAATTTAATAACAGTTTAAGGTATTCAGAGGAGATAACAGAGTACAACAGTAACGCTGCTGCTGGCTTCATTGCGGATGATCTACAGTCATTTCTATGTTCCTTGTATGATGCTTCCCACTATTTGCTTCTACACAAGTTTAGTTTTTGTGTCTCTATTAGCCCCTTTGGGGTGTTACCTGTTGGCAATGACATGTGGGCTTTATTATGCTTATACGCCCATAGGCAGTCCAGGTTTATTTTCCTGCTCCCTTATTGGTCGTCTTCTGCGCATGCGTAGCGCTCACCACGCCCTTCTATGTTATCAGCTGTAAATGTATCGTTACAGTGATTGGCCGACGTCAGACCTAGTGGGCGGGTCCAGGGCTTTAAAAGACCATGGCGTCCGCCCCTGTGCGCGGCCACATATCAGTGCCGATGGGGGTCTATATTCTAACTGCTCCTAAGACGCAAACCATCTGCTTGGATCCTATGCGCCCCTAACCTATACACTTCTGATGACATGTTGGCAAGCCATGCCGATATAGAAACGCAGCAGGTGTAAGTATGAGCGGGCTTGTGTTTAGGCGCCGCTCTGTAAAGCGTTATTCAGTCTGACATGTTTGCCCTAAACGGTGAGCTCTATTGGGCAGACTGAGAACATATCGCTATACTGACCTAAGGGCGAGGCAGTCTATCGCAGTCCTGTCCGCCATCTCTTCTTATGGTTAGATGCTATGAAGGAGGGCTGATCTATAGGGGCAGTTTACATTCATGTATAGCCCTATATAGATGCCAATGTTTTACTGCTGCCTAGACTTTCTCCACTAGTTAATGCGGGATATTATTGAGACCTAAATGGCAGAATTTGCGCACTGAACCTGTAAAGGTTAATAGGTTTTCTTCTCTTATACTAGTTGGTTGTAGGGACATAGTTTTTTGGTTTCATACTAGCCTAGATTGTACACAGGAGCCGGTCCAATAGTGTGGTGACCATCTAGTCCCTCGTGACCGTACTTCATTTTATGGTGGTTTCTTTTTTAGAGTTTTCCTTTTGTGTTGTACTGTTAAGATCTTTTTAACAAATATTAATATAATTAGACCTGAGACCTGGAGCCGCCTGCAAAGGAAGAGGGGCCCAAAATTCTACCTGAGAGGTGGAAGAAGCTTGTGCACGGTTATAGGAAGGGATTGATCTCAGGGATTATTTCCCAAGTGTGTGCAACCAAATATTAAGTTAAGGTGGCAGGAATTTTATCCGGCCCATTTTTGGAGTTTTGCGTGAAATTCTATCATTTTTGGCTTTTTTTTTTTGTTCCAATACACACAAAGGAAATAAACCTGAGTATAACAAAACTTGTGTCATTGTAATAATTCTCTGGGAGAAATACTTCGTTTTCTGGAAAAATTTCAGGGGTGCCAACACTTATGGCCATGACGGTAGATACAAATCACTGGACTATCAGACACAATTTTGGTGCCCCAAGGAGGAGACGGTGCCTGAGTGGTGGATGTTGGGAGTAGTAGTCACGGTGCAGGCGTCTCCAGGCTCTGTCCCTTGGGTACAGCAGTGGTGGGGGAAGCACCTGGGTGGTCGTTGTACTGGACAGGTTCCCGGGGTACTCCCTCTGGTGAATGATGGGTGTAGTAGTGTGGCCTGGCCCGGAATGTAACCAAGATGATGGTTGCTGCAAGTTAGTGTCAGACACACACACAGATGGATGGTGAGAGCAGTGCCAGACTTTAGCTTCCAGATAGCCAACATCAGGTCCACAGTACAAGCAGATAACTCTCACTATGGAGGTGCACAGCGAGGTAGTGAAGGATAGAAGACCTCCTCTCATATATAGGAGTATGATGTACCTTGGAGCAGTACTAGGTATCCCTCCTTATGTAGGCCTGAATGCGGCCTTGTGCTCTGTAGCAGTCTAACTCCTCCTGCTCTTATTACAGACTGTACCTGGTCTCCTGAGACTTGTGGTACTCCACTCTGAATTCTGTGTTAGGGCCCTGTTGGTCCAGCAGTGGTCAACTGTGTGGCAACCATCGTCCTCCTCAGACTACACTCCAGCTCACTACCTCACAGGCAGAACTAACCAGACTTCCCCAGTCTGCCTAAACTACACCAAAGTGCCCCCATCCCCTTGTGCCCAACACTTAGCCCTCATTCAGTGGTGTGAGGTTCTGTGCATTAACCTTACCAGGGCTGGCACAGATGCAATAACATAACATATTATATACACAATACATATAAATATAACAGTACCCTGTGCTACAACATGAGCACATCCAGGAATACAGTACATAGTACTCGAATACATAGTACTCGGGTATTACACAATTGCCGCAACCCAGTCGGATGAGGCCGGAGGATGGGAGTAGTAGTGGCGGATGCTGTGCCACCTAGTCAATCGCTCCAATCCCACTCCTAGGCCGGACAAAGTTGGGGGTCCTGCAGCACTACCGGATGGTGGTGGTAGTAGTTCTTTCCCCCGGGGCACTTCCAGTTGAAGAGGTGGACCTCTCCTACCTTAGCCGGCGTGGTGTTGGTCAGAAGAGCCCTGATGGTAAGGCAGGCACGACTCAGGAGTCAGCGATGCAGGTAAACCAAACAGCCATGTATTAAGGCAATTGGAACAAAGGGTTAACAGCAGCTTCCAGATGGGGGTAGTAGTCCTGCAGTATCCAACCCCCAGCCTTGGTTCTAGGAGGGCGCCCAAAGATAGTATAGGCTCCAGAGGATGGCCTTCTCTACTTCTCCTCTGTGCCTCTCCCAGCCAATACTCTGGGGATGGAGTTACAGGGAGTCCTGACAGGGATCTGGTTACCTGGAGACTAGGCCGAATACGACTCTCCTGTCAGGGTCCTCTCCTGCTCCTCCTGGCACGGCACTGAATTGAATCAGCCTCTTGTAAAACGTTACTCCCTTGCTCTGGGCTGTCTTCAAATGAGCCTGGGGCTGATGTTATCCCTCCTGAGGCTGTGAGAGCGGCGGTTGGCCTTCAGTCCGGAGGCTGGTGGCAGGTCAGCTCTGCACACCTTGTCTGGCTTGCTGCATACACTGAACTGACTGACCAACCGTCGCCGGGGAGATAATATCTCCTCACAACCCCGCCCAGTGGCCTGTGATAGGCCAGAGCAGAACCCAGTCTGGGTCTGAACACTGCAGGGGGAAACATATAAGGGAAAAGCTGCACACCAAAACACTTAACATAGAACAAAACTTACAGACATAAAACCCAGAGACACACAAGACAAACACATAAATGCAGTAGCACTCTGGGATGCTGCACACACCCCTATTTTTACCTGAGCCGTCCTCGGCGAATCTTTGCCCAGGCTAGGGAAGGCAAGACAGCGGACAAGACAAGACAAACAACATAACAGATAAAACATGGCAAAATATATACATCAATGAATGGGAGATTGGCGAAGACCTGGTACCTGAGGCACAAGTTCGTTAGTGTCCAATCTCAGGCACCAGCAAAACATGGGGAGAAGGGGAGCCGACATCTCCAGAGAGGTCCCTGAGGCACAGGTGCATTAGTGTCTATTCTCAGGGCCTCAACTGAACAATAAGGGACTCCAGGGCACAGGTGCGTTAGTGTCCATCCTGGAGCATGGGGACAGGTGAACAAGTAGGGAAAACTGGGGCAGAGTCCAAAAGTTCGGCACAAAAATGCAAAGGGGCAATAAAACTTGGAGCTATGTACAACCGTAGGAGTCCAAGGGAGTCACTCCAGGGGGCGCCCTGGAGGGCAAAGAAAACTTGATCTCCCCAGTCAGGTGTAGACTGGGGGGCACAAACTTACGGGTGGCGACCTTTTTACTCCTCAGCGTCCGTGGAAGAAGATCCCGATGTCTTGGGACATGAAGCTGGTGCGGGTGTCAGTGGTGCAGCCTCAGGCAACCTGGACAGGCGTCGTAATTCCAGGCCCTTCTTCTCCATGGCTTTGTAGAAGGCGGTGACGGTGGCTGGGTTCATGCTGCTCTTGTAGACAGGTGGCTCCACTTGCTGTGCAGCTGCAGGAGTTGCAGAGTGACCTCCGATGCAGATGTGGTCACCCCCCGAGATGATGATGGTGCTCAGGACAGCAGGTGGCGATGCAGCAGGAGCAGGGCGTGGCGGTGATGCTCGGAGTCCTCCGCGATGTATCCACAGCCATTTCTCCGGTCAAAATCCATAACGGTACCTCTTCTCCGGTCAGGCACCTTGCCTTGCACAATGAAGACCCTCCAGAGTATAATAATGTTCCCTCCAGTTGTATCTGAGACAGGACAGAACCAATCTTCTGGGGTTTGCCTATCTTTAGAGTTTCTGCTTCTTTCTCTTCCAGCAGAGTAGAAGAAGTGACAGTGTATAATATCAGAGCAGAGCTGTCCGTTACAATACACACACATAGTGGGAGTGGCTTATTGAGGTCTCTGTGTCTATTGGATACTCATATATGTGCGGGATGTGGTTAGTATTACAAATGTAAGAGTGGGTGAGCAGAACTGTATATAGACATCGTGTCTGCAGCGTGCAGGTTAGTGTATCCTCTCCTGTATACTCTGATGTATCCTCCCCTGTATACTGTGCTGTATCCTCCGCTGTATCCTCTCCTGTATACTGTGCTGTATCCTCCCCTGTATACTCTGCTACCTCGGAGGGCTGATATCTTGTATATCTTGTATGATCTTGTTGTTCTTTCATTAATCTTACATTATATTCTGACACCGATCACTTTATGTTTTGTGAGTTTTTATTGCTATTATTTTCTGGCACAGATAACTGACTGCGGCCGGAGGATGAAGGTTGCCGAGCCCGCGAGCAGGACTTACCCAGGTAACTTCATCTTCTGCTCCGTATATAAGACTATAAAGAAGGGATAAAATGTATAAAAGTAATGTCCTCTCCAGTATAATAATATCTGTATTAGCTGCTCCTCGTAGTGTCTTATCTCACTGTACACCTGAGGAGTGGGGAGCGAGTTCTTCTGTGTGTCTTGGGGATCAGACGTGATTCCTCCTCTGGCCATGTGTCTTGTGAAAGCAGAACAAAGACCATGAGATTAACCCCGTGTTCTCTGCAGGGTTTCTTAGACTCTTTTCCTATTGTGTAGTAGATCCTCTCCAGGCTGGTGCAAAGTTCACAACTCTGAGCATGAATATTGTCCTTGTTCTCTTGTATGGGGTAATTTGTGTTTGTTCTGCCTCCCATGTGATGGTTACATGTAACACCTGGATCATACAGGAAAGCCGCTTGCTGTCCTGTCCTAGTGTTATCCAGAATACAGGACTGTTCAGGAATGACTGGTATAGATACACCGGGGGGATCAGGTACAAGGAATGACTGGTATAGATACACCGGGGGTATCAGGTACAAGGAATGACTGGTATAGATACACCGGGGGTATCAGGTACAAGGAATGACTGGTATAGATACACCGGGGGGGATCAAATACAAGGAATGACTGGTATAGATACACTGGGGGGATCAGGTACAAGGAATGACTGGTATAGATACACCGGGGGTATCAGATACAAGGAATGACTGGTATAGATACACTGGGGGGATCAGGTACAAGGAATGACTGGTATAGATACACCGGGGGTATCAGATACAAGGAATGACTGGTATAGATACACTGGGGGGATCAGGTACAAGGAATGACTGGTATAGATACACCGGGGGGATCACATACAAGGAATGACTGGTATAGATACACCGGGGGGATCAGATACAAGGAATGACTGGTATAGATACACCGGGGGTATCAGGTACAAGGAATGACTGGTATAGATACACTGGGGGTATCAGATACAAGGAATGACTGGTATAGATACACCGGGGGGATCAGGTACAAGGAATGACTGGTATAGATACATCGGGGGTATCAGATACAAGGAATGACTGGTATAGATACACCGGGGGGATCAGGTACAAGGAATGACTGGTATAGATAAAGCGGGGGGATCAGGTACAAGGAATGACTGGTATAGATACATCGGGGGTATCAGATACAAGGAATGACTGGTATAGATACACCGGGGGTATCAGATACAAGGAATGACTGGTATAGATACACCGGGGGTATCAGGTACAAGGATTGACTGGTATAGATACACCGAGGGGATCAGGTACAAGGATTGACTGGTATAGATAAAGCGGGGGTATCAGGTACAAGGAATGACTGGTATAGATACACCGGGGGTATCAGGTACAAGGAATGACTGATATAGATACACCGGGGGGATCAGGTACAAGGAATGACTGGTATAGATACACCGGGGGTATCAGGTACAAGGATTGACTGGTATAGATACACCGAGGGGATCAGATACAAGGAATGACTGGTATAGATACACCGGGGGTATCAGATACAAGGAATGACTGGTATAGATACACCGGGGGGATCAGGTACAAGGAATGACTGGTATAGATACACCGGGGGTATCAGGTACAAGGAATGACTGGTATAGATATGTGGCATCCCAGAGCTGGCTATGGCTGGGCTGAGGGTGATCTCTGTGCATTGTATTATTTCCTGTTGCTTCATAGCCTGTGTGACATAGCAGGGGGTCCTGAGTCTCACACAACACAGCGCCACCTAGTGAGCCTCACACATGCATTACACCTCCCATAGGATTGAATAGTAACCAAATGTCCAATGGGAGGACATCGCCTGGGAAAAGGGGAGGAGTCAGCTGATCACTGGGTCCCCATGGTAACACCCCTGCAGGAAGGTCCTGCGTGTGAGGAGTTAGAAGTGTGGAGTGTTAGGAGGAGGAGGTGAGGAGATAAGTGTGATGTCCTGTGAAGAAAGCAGTGAGTTTAGTGCAGGAATCTCAAGTCCTAGACAGGCCCAGGAAGGTTGGAGAGCTGACATACTCCAGCTATTCAGAAGATCCTGTCCCCTGTCTGCCTAGCCATCGCCCTGAAGGAAGTCAAGCATCATTATCTTGTCAGCATGAGACTGTGGAGAGAACATTCTGGAACACGTGCTCCATAGCCAGTATCACAGGATCCAGGGGCCAAGGCCAGACCTGTGGAATATCCTGCCACCCTGACTATTGCACCCCGAAACTCTGAGCTATCAGGACCACATAACGTGAGTGGGGAATATTATGTACTAGTATCATGGTGGGCATCCTCCTATGAGCCAAATAGGAACCCAGACGCACCTTAGGGCTGTAACACTGAAGTATAAGGGGCTAGGAACACCTTTCATCAAGTCAACCCTGCACCCCAGGACTTTGCTGTGTCACCAGGCGTACCCCGTTGTTTTGTATTGAAGAAACTGTTTAAGCATTTGTGCCTCCACACCCATGGAAGTAAAAGTTCAACTTTACAACCGTTTCTGTGTCTGACTCTGCACCGACAACATCAGGGCGCCCCAAACACCACCAGTCGGCACAGTATAGGGGAAGCGCCCCGGGGGAACAATCACCACCAACATTTGTGCAGCCCCCTCATCACCGGTACCAGTGGTGGTAACGTGGGACAGCACCAGCGCTGCGCCCTCGTGCCCAGAGACCGTGACAAGTCTGCGCTGTTTGCACCCCGCAATCCCAACTGCAGCGTTACCTTCCATCTGGTCACCGCAGATACACCGGGGGGATCAGGTACAAGGAATGACTGGTATAGATACACCGGGGGTATCAGGTACAAGGAATGACTGGTATAGATACACCGGGGGTATCAGGTACAAGGATTGACTGGTATAGATACACCGAGGGGATCAGATACAAGGAATGACTGGTATAGATACACCGGGGGGATCAGGTACAAGGAATGACTGGTATAGATACACCGGGGGGATCAGGTACAAGGAATGACTGGTATAGATACACCGGGGGTATCAGGTACAAGGAATGACTGGTATAGATACACCGGGGGTATCAGGTACAAGGAATGACTGGTATAGATACACCGGGGGTATCAGGTACAAGGATTGACTGGTATAGATACACCGAGGGGATCAGATACAAGGAATGACTGGTATAGATACACCGGGGGGATCAGGTACAAGGAATGACTGGTATAGATACACCGGGGGTATCAGGTACAAGGAATGACTGGTATAGATACACCGGGGGTATCAGGTACAAGGAATGACTGGTATAGATACACCGGGGGGATCAGGTACAAGGAATGACTGGTATAGATACACCGGGGGTATCAGGTACAAGGAATGACTGGTATAGATACACCGGGGGTATCAAGTATGAGGAATGACTGGTATAGATACACCGGGGGTATCAGATACAAGGAATGACTGATATAGATACATCGGGGGGATGAGATACAAGGAATGACTGGTATAGATACACCGGGGGTATCAGGTACAAGGAATGACTGATATAGATACATCGGGGGGATGAGATACAAGGAATGACTGGTATAGATACACGGGGGGTATCAGGTACAAGGAATGACTGGTATAGATACACCGGGGGTATCAGGTACAAGGAATGACTGGTATAGATACACCGGGGGTATCAGATACAAGGAATGACTGGTATAGATACACCGAGGGGATCAGATACAAGGAATGACTGGTATAGATACACGGGGGGTATCAGGTACAAGGAATGACTGGTATAGATACACCGGGGGGATCAGATACAAGGAATGACTGGTATAGATACATCGGGGGTATCAGGTACAAGGAATGACTGGTATAGATACACGGGGGGTATCAGGTACAAGGAATGACTGGTATAGATACACCGGGGGTATCAGGTACAAGGAATGACTGGTATAGATACACCGGGGGTATCAGGTACAAGGAATGACTGGTATAGATACACCGGGGGTATCAGATACAAGGAATGACTGGTATAGATACACCGGGGGTATCAGGTACAAGGAATGACTGGTATAGATACACCGGGGGTATCAGGTACAAGGAATGACTGGTATAGATACACCGGGGGGATCAGGTACAAGGAATGACTGGTATAGATACACCGGGGGTATCAGATACAAGGAATGACTGGTATATATACACGGGGGGTATCAGATACAAGGAATGACTGGTATAGATACACGGGGGGTATCAGGTACAAGGAATGACTGGTATAGATACACCGGGGGTATCAGGTACAAGGAATGACTGGTATAGATACACTGGGGGGATCAGGTACAAGGAATGACTGGTATAGATACACCGGGGGTATCAGATACAAGGAATGACTGGTATAGATACACCGGGGGTATCAGGTACAAGGAATGACTGGTATAGATACACTGGGGGGATCAGGTACAAGGAATGACTGGTATAGATACACCGGGGGGATCAGGTACAAGGAATGACTGGTATAGATACACCGGGGGGATCACATACAAGGAATGACTGGTATAGATACACCGGGGGTATCAGGTACAAGGAATGACTGGTATAGATACACCGGGGGGATCAGATACAAGGAATGACTGGTATAGATACACCGGGGGTATCAGGTACAAGGAATGACTGGTATAGATACACCGGGGGGATCAGGTACAAGGAATGACTGGTATAGATACATCGGGGGTATCAGATACAAGGAATGACTGGTATAGATACACCGGGGGGATCAGGTACAAGGAATGACTGGTATAGATAAAGCGGGGGGATCAGGTACAAGGAATGACTGGTATAGATACATCGGGGGTATCAGATACAAGGAATGACTGGTATAGATACACCGGGGGGATCAGGTACAAGGAATGACTGGTATAGATACACCGGGGGTATCAGATACAAGGAATGACTGGTATAGATACACCGGGGGTATCAGGTACAAGGATTGACTGGTATAGATACACCGAGGGGATCAGGTACAAGGATTGACTGGTATAGATAAAGCGGGGGTATCAGGTACAAGGAATGACTGGTATAGATACACCGGGGGTATCAGGTACAAGGAATGACTGATATAGATACACCGGGGGGATCAGGTACAAGGAATGACTGGTATAGATACACCGGGGGTATCAGGTACAAGGATTGACTGGTATAGATACACCGAGGGGATCAGATACAAGGAATGACTGGTATAGATACACCGGGGGTATCAGATACAAGGAATGACTGGTATAGATACACCGGGGGGATCAGGTACAAGGAATGACTGGTATAGATACACCGGGGGTATCAGGTACAAGGAATGACTGGTATAGATATGTGGCATCCCAGAGCTGGCTATGGCTGGGCTGAGGGTGATCTCTGTGCATTGTATTATTTCCTGTTGCTTCATAGCCTGTGTGACATAGCAGGGGGTCCTGAGTCTCACACAACACAGCGCCACCTAGTGAGCCTCACACATGCATTACACCTCCCATAGGATTGAATAGTAACCAAATGTCCAATGGGAGGACATCGCCTGGGAAAAGGGGAGGAGTCAGCTGATCACTGGGTCCCCATGGTAACACCCCTGCAGGAAGGTCCTGCGTGTGAGGAGTTAGAAGTGTGGAGTGTTAGGAGGAGGAGGTGAGGAGATAAGTGTGATGTCCTGTGAAGAAAGCAGTGAGTTTAGTGCAGGAATCTCAAGTCCTAGACAGGCCCAGGAAGGTTGGAGAGCTGACATACTCCAGCTATTCAGAAGATCCTGTCCCCTGTCTGCCTAGCCATCGCCCTGAAGGAAGTCAAGCATCATTATCTTGTCAGCATGAGACTGTGGAGAGAACATTCTGGAACACGTGCTCCATAGCCAGTATCACAGGATCCAGGGGCCAAGGCCAGACCTGTGGAATATCCTGCCACCCTGACTATTGCACCCCGAAACTCTGAGCTATCAGGACCACATAACGTGAGTGGGGAATATTATGTACTAGTATCATGGTGGGCATCCTCCTATGAGCCAAATAGGAACCCAGACGCACCTTAGGGCTGTAACACTGAAGTATAAGGGGCTAGGAACACCTTTCATCAAGTCAACCCTGCACCCCAGGACTTTGCTGTGTCACCAGGCGTACCCCGTTGTTTTGTATTGAAGAAACTGTTTAAGCATTTGTGCCTCCACACCCATGGAAGTAAAAGTTCAACTTTACAACCGTTTCTGTGTCTGACTCTGCACCGACAACATCAGGGCGCCCCAAACACCACCAGTCGGCACAGTATAGGGGAAGCGCCCCGGGGGAACAATCACCACCAACATTTGTGCAGCCCCCTCATCACCGGTACCAGTGGTGGTAACGTGGGACAGCACCAGCGCTGCGCCCTCGTGCCCAGAGACCGTGACAAGTCTGCGCTGTTTGCACCCCGCAATCCCAACTGCAGCGTTACCTTCCATCTGGTCACCGCAAGAAAAACTGGCGTCACGAACAGGATACGGGTGTGTGCCATTTTGAGAAAGTCGCCACGAAAAGTGCGCCAAATTGTCTCCAGAGCATCGGTCTTTATTGTGGACTTTGCTGAGATCAAGTTTATTCCCTGAGAGTGCTTGCCACAAAGAGGGGAGCCCTATACCCCTGAAGCAAGCCCTAAAGACTGTCCTCTCAGTGTGTTACAGCCCTGGAAGAGTTAAAACGCCCAGGACTTGTTTGCTGCGCCACATCGCTGTGTAAGAACGCCCACAAAGGGTTAACTGTACCTTGCAAAAGTGCGGGAGATTTTTAGCACTGCCCATGAGGCCAGGAGACCCATCTGCTGCCATCTTAGGAGAGCCCAGAATGCTGAGCGCAATGCTCCAGCGCACCCATACAAGAAAGTGAAAGGCGAACGTGCCGGCGCCATTTCTGACTCTCCGGTGCCGCATCACCGTCCCTGCTGTGCACCGCTGATCTCTGGTCCACGCTGCAATTGCTGTCAGTGAGTACTGTGCCTCCCTGTCCTTGTCTTCAGTCCTCCCACGGCCCCAGCGAGTGTTTTCCGTGTACAGTGTCTGTGGGGAGTGCCACCATTAAAGAGGGGGAGCACACCGTCAGCCTGCATCACAGTGACTCTGTTAATAGCTACAGCATTCTTAAAGGGACAGCATTCCAAGTTGTAGTCTCCATTCCCTGCCAGCAAGCAGTTGAGTTTCTTAAAGAGACGGCGACCTAATTTCAGTCATACCTGCAAACAACATGACTGAGCAAAGTGACATTGTGCCATCTGTTTCTAGTGATCCAGCAGTGCCCATGGCGAGCAGCCTACCATTCTCCATGCCATTTTACCCTGGCACACCATGGCTGCCGCGCTACAAAGGGGAGGCGCATACCCTCAGGGACTTTCGTGAGAAGATGCTGTCTCTCTTCCAGTTCTATCCTCTGAATACAGAACAGCAGATACAGATCCTGCTGGGCCAGCTTGAGGGTGCTGCAGCTAGGGAGGTCAAATCCTGGCCTGCCTCTGACAAAAGAACCCCTGGGCAAATTCTGGACAAACTCCAGGTGAACTTTGACGTGCGATCTGTCTCCGAGGTAAAGATGCGCTTCTTTTCCAGACGACAACTACCTGGTGAGACCCTGCGGGACTATGCTTTATCCCTCCAAGAGGCGTTCAGAGCTGTGGTGCAAGTGGATCCACGTGAAAATGTGGACTCTGATAAAATCTTGCTTGACCGCTTCATAGACGGGGCGGGTACCACATTGCTCCAGAGTCAGTTGCGAATGCTTGCTGCACAACATCCCAGCATCACGTTTGCTGACTTCAAGGCCCTTGCCATCCAGGTCTTGGGACAGGAGCAGCCCCAGCCGAGCCCAGTCATCTGTGCTCCCTCACCTGGACCCTCAACAAGCATTGCTCCAGTTGCCCTGCCACTACCTCTGGGTACCTCACCTGCTGCCCAAACTGCGCAGACTACACCAGCAGACTCCAGAGATGACCTTCTGGCCCGAGTGGATCATCTGACCCGTGCCATGGAACAGATCACCGTCCGTCTAGATCGTCTGACCCAGCCGTCTTCATCGTCCAGAGATCCTTTGCGAAGTCTCAACATCTCACCTGAGTCGCCACCCAGACGTCCGTCTTCAGTGAAATCTCCACAGAGTGAGAGGCCATACTGTACCTATTGCCATAGATATGGACACACCAGGCCTCAGTGTTTTCAGTTAAACGGGCCACCCCCGAGGCAGCGGGCCGCCCCTCGGGAGGAAAGAAGAAGGGCCCAGGTGAATCTTCAGTGCCATTGTCACGCTTCGTCTCAGCCTGCCCACACATCACAATCCGGGTGAACGGCGTCCCTCTGACAGCGTTGGTAGACACTGGATCTCAGGTAACAACCCTGCGCAAGCAGGTGTTCCTTGAACATTGGGACTTAGGTGTGTTGAATAGAACACCTGACACATGGATAAATCTGTGTGCCAGCAATGGACAGCCCATACCACAGCAGGGTTATTGGGAACCCACTATCCAGATTGGGGACTTGAAACTGCCTAGACAGGGTGTAATTGTCACTGATGTAGAGGATGATAGGTTTGCAGTTGTAATATTAGGCATGAATGTTTTACGCCATTGCTTTGCAGAAGTGTTGGATGCCTTGCATGCCTCTCTCCTTACAGCTTCTCCCAGGGACCAGCAGAACATTCAGCGGGCCATTCATGTACTCAATGCCCAGCACAAGTTCGCCAACAAACAAGGTGAAATTGGTCGAGTCCGGATCCAAGATACCCGTCCAGTAACCCTACAGCCTGGAACAGAAACTATGGTGTGGTGCCGTGCCCGTCCGGGCATAGAAAATCAGGACTACGAGGCCTTGCTACAACCCATACAGGTAGATGGCCAACCACTTGTCATGGCTGCCCGCAGCCTTGTTACAGTTTCCAATGGACGTGTTCCTGTCCGCTTAGTCAACTTGGGCGATGCTCCCGTGAACCTCCACAAGTTCCACTCTGTGGCCCTGCTACACCGGTTAGCACCAGAAGACATTCTCTCTGGTGATTCTACCGCCACACAGCATTCCACCCAAGCTGCTGAGAACATTCAGAATGGAGCCACGAAGTCCTGGTGGGATGAATTGAACGTGGGAGACGCCAATACCCCTATAGAGCACATCAATGGGGTTCGCAATGTGGCCAAGCGTTACCAACAGGCATTCAGCAAACACCCATTGGACTTTGGTAAGACCACGACCATACAACATCGCATTCTGACTGGCGACCACCATCCAATCAAGGAGCGTCACCGTCCAATACCACCAGCGATGTACCAACCGGTGAAAAAGTTGATCCAAGAGATGCGAGATGCTGATGTCATCCGGGAGAGTAACAGCCCCTGGGCAGCCCCGCTAGTCCTTGTCAAGAAGAAAGACGGAACCCTACGATTTTGTGTGGACTATCGTAAACTCAACAACGTCACGCACAAAGACGCATACCCATTGCCGCGGATTGAGGAATCTCTAACGGCTTTGGGATCAGCTACCTGTTTCTCGACCCTGGACTTAACCAGTGGATACTGGCAAGTCCCTATGGCACCTGAAGATCGTGAAAAGACTGCGTTTACGACCCCGATGGGACTCTTTGAATTCAATAGTATGCCATTTGGGCTATGTAATGCCCCAGCCACATTCCAACGGCTTATGGAGAGGTGCCTCGGCCATGAGAATTTCCAGAGTGTGCTACTGTACCTGGACGATGTTATTGTATTCTCCCCGGACATACCAAGAACACCTTCGTCACCTGTCCGAGGTATTCAAGGTACTTATACAGCACGGCCTAAAGTTGAAGCCCTCCAAGTGCTACCTGTTGAAACCCCAAGTTCACTACCTTGGGCATGTCGTGAGCGCACAAGGCGTCCAACCTGATCCTGAAAAGATCACTGCAGTCCAGAACTGGCGAAGACCAACTACCGTCAAAGAAGTCCGAAGCTTCCTTGGATTCGCAGGTTACTACCGGCGTTTCATACCACACTTCGCCCAAGTAGCCGAGCCTCTGAACGAGTTGTTGCGCGGTTGTCCCAGAGAAAATTACAACCGAAAGCTTCCGGTAGACTGGACAGCGTGTCAAGAGGAAGCCTTTCAAGCGCTTAAAGCACTTCTGACGCAACCACCAATTCTAGCCTATCCCGACTACAGTCAGCCATTCCGCTTGTACACAGATGCAAGTCACCAAGGTTTGGGTGCAGTGTTGTCCCAGGTTCAGGACAACAAAGAGCGAGTCATCGCCTACGCCAGCAGGAGTCTGAGAGGCGCGGAGAAGAACGACCAGAACTATAGTTCTTTCAAACTCGAACTTCTGGCGCTTGTCTGGGCCGTGACAGAGAAGTTTAAAGACTACCTGGCTGCCACACCCTTTACCGTGTACACAGATAACAATCCGTTGGCGCATCTGGACACTGCTCGACTGGGAGCCCTTGAACAACGGTGGGCCTCAAGACTCACGAATTACAAGTTCTCTGTCAAGTATCGCAGTGGCAAGTCCAACGCTAACGCTGATGCACTCTCAAGGTTGCCTGTGGGAGAAGAACCACCCCGAGAAGACATCTGGGAAGAGGTGGAGATGCCACCATTCTACAACAAGTTTGCCCAACAGGTTGCTATTGGTGTCCCTGTAGAAGGAGAATCTCTGGCGAAAACAGCTGCCGAATCCCTCCAGGAGCCATCTCTGTGGAAAACGTTCCAAGAAGAGAGCAGAGTTTTAGGAGAATTGTCAGATTTCCTGCTTACAGGAAGAATACCAACCCGTGTAAAGAGAGGTCTTCATGACGTGGAATTAAAACGCCTTTGGCGACAGAGGAAGCGCCTGTTTGTCCAACGAGGCCTTCTACATAGAAACACTCTTGATCCTGTCACAGGTGAAAGGCTTCATCAGATCCTCGTACCAAGAAGAGACGCACAGATGATACTTGAGGCGTATCATGACAGATCCGGTCACTTCGGGGTACAAAAGACCGAAGCTACCATCCGTCGTCGCTTCTATTGGGTTGGGATGAGGAGTGACATTGAGAGTTGGTGCCGAGAGTGTCCCGCCTGTAGTATCACCAAGGAAGGTCGAAGAGATCAGAAGGCCCCTCTACATCCAATTAAGACTCAAAAGCCGTGTGAAATTGTTGCTCTGGACCATGTGAAGTTGGGTCCCACACGTTCCGGCTACAGCTACGCTCTGACAATGGTGGATCATTACTCCAAGTTCCTTGTCATCGTGCCTGTCAGAGATCTTACAGCAAGAACTACGGCTGAGACCTTCTACGCAGAGTTTGTCCGCCATTACGGTTGTCCTGAGCATATCCTCACCGACCGTGGATCGGCGTTTGAATCCCAATTGTTCCGTGAGCTGTGTCAGTTCCAAGACTGCAAGAAGTTGCGAACCACAGCGTATCACCCTCAAGGGAATGGTATGTGCGAGAAGGCAAATCAAGTGATCATCGGCATGCTAAGAACAGCCGCAGTTACACCTGGTGTTGAGTGGCCTGAGCGTATCAAGGACTTGGCCTATATTTACAACAACACACCCCAAACATCTACGGGATACGCACCATTTTATCTAATGTTTGGAAGACAAGGTCAACTTCCTTCAGACTTAACCCTTGGTGTGAAGGTTCCTGACACCATCAATCCACTACCCATAACAGACTGGGTTGTTGAACACCGCCGACGTATGGAGGAAGCTAAAGAGATAGTTGAAACGCGCATGGATGAGGTTCATAGGAGACAACAGGAGGATTACAACCATCACGCCCATGCAGCGCCCCTGAAAGTTGGCGACCGTGTATGGTTAAGGAATAACCATCGGAATGGGAAATTGGATCCATTCTGGGAGAAAGAACCATACAGTGTCATCTCCATACCATATCCTGAATCCGACGTGTATGAGATCTCTAAACCTGGGAGACAGCCCCAAGTAGTACACCGAAACCGTCTGAAGCTGTGCCTTAAAGAAGGACTACCCACAGAGGTGCCCCCAGCTGAGACAACGAGTACAGAGATCTTGTCACCTTCTGAAGCGAAAGAGAGACCCCCAACGTTAACTGAGCTTATGTGGGCGCCTAAACTACTACCATTTAGCTGTTATCCACCAATTGCTCTAGTGCAAGAGAACCCTTCGACAGATGATTTAATTGATTTCAGTGACTCTGTTCCTGATTCAAATCTCGTTCCACTTAGGCGTTCTGAGCGTACCACAAAAGGCATACCTCCAACACGCTATAGTGATGCCATGGCTGTCCTTGGGTAAAAGAGGTTAACTGTCTCTGCTTCTGTATATATGTTATTCCTGCTCTGATTACATTAATGTTTTTCCTTTTTGTATATACAGTATATATATAATATCTTGCCATGTAACATAGTATTTACATTTATATGCAACAATCCAAGCCATAGTGCCTGGCTCACCGAGCCAAGGAAGTTCTGTTACCCCATTGCGGTATGGACATTCGTGCTAGAGTGCCTACTCTTCCTTACAGAAAGGACTGTTTATTGTTTCTCAGAGAGACTCTCATGATAATGGACACTCACGAAATTTGTGCCAGAGAGCCTCTGGACCCATTTGCACTACTGTTGTTTCTATATGGACTGTCTGATGGTACCGCCAAAAGGTTCCATAAGTCTGAGTTTAATTATCTCTCCGTTACCCTTCAGACTTCTCATGGACATTCCAGGACTATGCCGGGAGGTCTTACCTCAAGTTTATATTGAGTTTATATTTTTCTAAACTGTTAGTGACATTTGCACTTTATTCGTATTTATTAACGTTATGTTACATTTCTCACCTTCACCCCAGCCCGTCGCCGAGGTCGGCTCAGTGAAAGAGGGGGAGTATGTGGCATCCCAGAGCTGGCTATGGCTGGGCTGAGGGTGATCTCTGTGCATTGTATTATTTCCTGTTGCTTCATAGCCTGTGTGACATAGCAGGGGGTCCTGAGTCTCACACAACACAGCGCCACCTAGTGAGCCTCACACATGCATTACACCTCCCATAGGATTGAATAGTAACCAAATGTCCAATGGGAGGACATCGCCTGGGAAAAGGGGAGGAGTCAGCTGATCACTGGGTCCCCATGGTAACACCCCTGCAGGAAGGTCCTGCGTGTGAGGAGTTAGAAGTGTGGAGTGTTAGGAGGAGGAGGTGAGGAGATAAGTGTGATGTCCTGTGAAGAAAGCAGTGAGTTTAGTGCAGGAATCTCAAGTCCTAGACAGGCCCAGGAAGGTTGGAGAGCTGACATACTCCAGCTATTCAGAAGATCCTGTCCCCTGTCTGCCTAGCCATCGCCCTGAAGGAAGTCAAGCATCATTATCTTGTCAGCATGAGACTGTGGAGAGAACATTCTGGAACACGTGCTCCATAGCCAGTATCACAGGATCCAGGGGCCAAGGCCAGACCTGTGGAATATCCTGCCACCCTGACTATTGCACCCCGAAACTCTGAGCTATCAGGACCACATAACGTGAGTGGGGAATATTATGTACTAGTATCATGGTGGGCATCCTCCTATGAGCCAAATAGGAACCCAGACGCACCTTAGGGCTGTAACACTGAAGTATAAGGGGCTAGGAACACCTTTCATCAAGTCAACCCTGCACCCCAGGACTTTGCTGTGTCACCAGGCGTACCCCGTTGTTTTGTATTGAAGAAACTGTTTAAGCATTTGTGCCTCCACACCCATGGAAGTAAAAGTTCAACTTTACAACCGTTTCTGTGTCTGACTCTGCACCGACAACATCAGGGCGCCCCAAACACCACCAGTCGGCACAGTATAGGGGAAGCGCCCCGGGGGAACAATCACCACCAACATTTGTGCAGCCCCCTCATCACCGGTACCAGTGGTGGTAACGTGGGACAGCACCAGCGCTGCGCCCTCGTGCCCAGAGACCGTGACAAGTCTGCGCTGTTTGCACCCCCGCAATCCCAACTGCAGCGTTACCTTCCATCTGGTCACCGCAGATACACCGGGGGGATCAGGTACAAGGAATGACTGGTATAGATACACCGGGGGTATCAGGTACAAGGAATGACTGGTATAGATACACCGGGGGTATCAGGTACAAGGATTGACTGGTATAGATACACCGAGGGGATCAGATACAAGGAATGACTGGTATAGATACACCGGGGGGATCAGGTACAAGGAATGACTGGTATAGATACACCGGGGGGATCAGGTACAAGGAATGACTGGTATAGATACACCGGGGGTATCAGGTACAAGGAATGACTGGTATAGATACACCGGGGGTATCAGGTACAAGGAATGACTGGTATAGATACACCGGGGGTATCAGGTACAAGGATTGACTGGTATAGATACACCGAGGGGATCAGATACAAGGAATGACTGGTATAGATACACCGGGGGGATCAGGTACAAGGAATGACTGGTATAGATACACCGGGGGTATCAGGTACAAGGAATGACTGGTATAGATACACCGGGGGTATCAGGTACAAGGAATGACTGGTATAGATACACCGGGGGGATCAGGTACAAGGAATGACTGGTATAGATACACCGGGGGTATCAGGTACAAGGAATGACTGGTATAGATACACCGGGGGTATCAAGTATGAGGAATGACTGGTATAGATACACCGGGGGTATCAGATACAAGGAATGACTGATATAGATACATCGGGGGGATGAGATACAAGGAATGACTGGTATAGATACACCGGGGGTATCAGGTACAAGGAATGACTGATATAGATACATCGGGGGGATGAGATACAAGGAATGACTGGTATAGATACACGGGGGGTATCAGGTACAAGGAATGACTGGTATAGATACACCGGGGGTATCAGGTACAAGGAATGACTGGTATAGATACACCGGGGGTATCAGATACAAGGAATGACTGGTATAGATACACCGAGGGGATCAGATACAAGGAATGACTGGTATAGATACACCGGGGGGTATCAGGTACAAGGAATGACTGGTATAGATACACCGGGGGGATCAGATACAAGGAATGACTGGTATAGATACATCGGGGGGTATCAGGTACAAGGAATGACTGGTATAGATACACGGGGGGTATCAGGTACAAGGAATGACTGGTATAGATACACCGGGGGTATCAGGTACAAGGAATGACTGGTATAGATACACCGGGGGTATCAGGTACAAGGAATGACTGGTATAGATACACCGGGGGTATCAGATACAAGGAATGACTGGTATAGATACACCGGGGGTATCAGGTACAAGGAATGACTGGTATAGATACACCGGGGGTATCAGGTACAAGGAATGACTGGTATAGATACACCGGGGGGATCAGGTACAAGGAATGACTGGTATAGATACACCGGGGGTATCAGATACAAGGAATGACTGGTATATATACACGGGGGGTATCAGATACAAGGAATGACTGGTATAGATACACGGGGGGTATCAGGTACAAGGAATGACTGGTATAGATACACCGGGGGTATCAGGTACAAGGAATGACTGGTATAGATACACCGGGGGTATCAGGTACAAGGAATGACTGGTATAGATACACCGGGGGTATCAGATACAAGGAATGACTGGTATAGATACATCGGGGGGATCAGATACAGGGAATGACTGGTATAGATACACCGGGGGGATCAGATACAAGGAATGACTGGTATAGATACACCGGGGGTATCAGATACAAGGAATGACTGGTATATATACACGGGGGGTATCAGATACAAGGAATGACTGGTATAGATACACGGGGGGTATCAGGTACAAGGAATGACTGGTATAGATACACCGGGGGTATCAGGTACAAGGAATGACTGGTATAGATACACCGGGGGTATCAGATACAAGGAATGACTGGTATAGATACACCGGGGGGATCAGGTACAAGGAATGACTGGTATAGATACACCGGGGGTATCAGGTACAAGGAATGACTGGTATAGATACACCAGGGGGATCACATACAAGGAATGACTGGTATAGATACACCGGGGGTATTAGATACAAGGAATGACTGGTATAGATACATCGGGGATATCAGATACAAGGAATGACTGGTATAGATACACCGGGGGGATCAGGTACAAGGAATGACTGGTATAGATACACCGGGGGGATCAGGTACAAGGAATGACTGGTATAGATACACCGGGGGGATCAGGTACAAGGAAAGACTGGTATAGATACATCGGGGGTATCAGATACAAGGAATGACTGGTATAGATACACTGGGGGGATCAGGTACAAGGAATGACTGGTATAGATACACCGGGTGGATCAGGTACAAGGAATGACTGGTATAGATATACCGGGGGTATCAGGTACAAGGAATGACTGGTATAGATACACCAGGGGTATCAGGTATGAGGAATGACTGGTATAGATACACCGGGGGTATCAGGTACAAGGAATGACTGGTATAGATACATCGGGGGTATCAGATACAAGGAATGACTGGTATAGATACACCGGGGGGATCAGATACAAGGAATGACTGGTATAGATACACCGAGGGTATCAGATACAAGGAATGACTGGTATAGATACACCGGGGGTATCAGATACAAGGAATGACTGGTATAGATACACCGAGGGTATCAGATACAAGGAATGACTGGTATAGATACACCGGGGGTATCAGATACAAGGAATGACTGGTATAGATACACCGGGGGGATCAGGTACGAGGAATGACTGGTATAGATACACGGGGGGATCAGATACAAGGAATGACTGGTATAGATACACCGGGGGGATCAGGTACAAGGAATGACTGGTATAGATACACCGGGGGTATCAGGTACAAGGAATGACTGGTATAGATACACCGGGGGGATCAGGTACAAGGAATGACTGGTATAGATACACCGGGGGTATCAGGTACAAGGAATGACTGGTATAGATACACCGGGGGTATCAGGTACAAGGAATGACTGGTATAGATACACCGGGGGGATCAGGTACGAGGAATGACTGGTATAGATACACCGGGGGGATCAGATACAGGGAATGACTGGTATAGATACACCGGGGGGATCAGATACAAGGAATGACTGGTATAGATACACCGGGGGGATCAGATACAAGGAATGACTGGTATAGATACACCGTGGGGATCAGATACAAGGAATGACTGGTATAGATACACCGGGGGGATCAGATACAAGGAATGAGTGGTATAGATACACCGGGGGGATCAGATACAGGGAATGACTGGTATAGATACATCGGGGGGATCAGATACAGGGAATGACTGGTATAGATACACCGGGGGGATCAGATACAGGGAATGACTGGTATAGATACACCGGGGGGATCAGGTACAAGGAATGACTGGTATAGATACACCGGGGGGATCAGATACAAGGAATGACTGGTATAGATACAACGGGGGGATCAGATACAAGGAATGACTGGTATAGATACACCGGGGGGATCAGATACAGGGAATGACTGGTATAGATACATCGGGGGGATCAGATACAGGGAATGACTGGTATAGATACAACGGGGGGATCAGATACAAGGAATGACTGGTATAGATACACCGGGGGGATCAGATACAAGGAATGACTGGTATAGATACACCGGGGGTATCAGATACAAGGAATGACTGGTATAGATACACCAGGGGTATCAGGTACAAGGAATGACTGGTATAGATACACCGGGGGGATCAGATACAAGGAATGACTGGTATAGATACACCGGGGGGATCAGATACAAGGAATGACTGGTATAGATACACCGGGGGTATCTGCGCTGCTTTTGTGTAATCTGTATATTGGGGGTTTATTCCTCTCCAGGGATTTGCAGTTTTTTAGATGCCGTCTGCAACAAAATCTGTCGCTGGTGATATTTTTATGCCACCTTTGCCTCTGTCCTGAAATGGTCCATGGAGGGGGGTAAGACCTGGGCAGGACCATCAACCCCATCAGATTTATCATCATTTATGGCAGTTTTCTGGTCTATGTGATGAAGTCTATGCCAGCTATGAAAAAGCCAGCCCAAAAGATCTCCTCTTCTGTCAGTGTCGATTGTCATCTGTTTTGCTTGTTTGTGCCAAAGATTGTCAGAAAATGGTAGTAATAGGGGAGGCCGAGTGCGGGGCTGGGACGATTCAGTCACAAGTGTATAGAAGCTGCAGTTACTCATGGCAGTCAGACAGGGCAGAAGACAGATCAGCTGAATAACCTCTCCAAAAACCTTGTATGTTTCTTATCACAGTCGACAATTGTCCCACCATGTTCATTGCATGTCTTTATATTCTATTTGCTGCTTTTTTACAAACTGTCTGTCTATTCCCCCTCCTGTTCCGTCTCTCCACATTGGTCCGTCTCCTATCAGACTCTTCCGCCCTTTCTCCCTGTGAGTACTTGTAATCTACCGCCCTCCTGGCTCATCTACCGTACCTCTGGCTCACCCTACCAGTTCTTCGATCACTTTGCTTTGTGACTTCCCAATTTCCTATCCTGTGAATTTCCTATCCCCATTATGGGTGATTTTAACATTCCCATTGCCATGGCCACAAAACACTAAAACGAGACTGTCAAATCCACCCTGGATAAAGCAGCACCCTTGACCGTCCAACTCCCGACACAGACACCGGCCACCTTGGCACACTCCTCAAACACGTTCTCTTCAGCACTGCTGAATGTCTGGGCGACAATCTCACACATCTGCAGATTTGCTTCACTTTAAGTTTCTGCTCAAAGCCTATAACTCGGCCTTCACCTCGCCAAACAAGATGACTTCACCGCTCTCATCTCTTCTCTCTCCAATAACCCTAAATGACTCTCTGACATCTTTCACTCACTCCTTATGCCGAAGGTGCGGGCACCTGTCACAGACCTCAGTGCTCAAGACATGGCCAAGTACTTCAAAGACAAAATCGACAACATCCGTCAGGAAATAACCCAATCTCCAGGCACTATCAGCCCTCTTCCCTCTTCCCTCTCTTGCTCCTCATTGTGAACTCTCATTCTTTGACCCAGTACTACTTGCACAAGTGACCCTTTCCCCTCACACCTTCTCCAGTCTGTCTTCTGCCGTCACTACTTACCTTACTACAATATAAAACCTCTCTCTCTCTTCTGGAATCTTTCCCCTCCTCCTTCAAACATGCTGTCATAACCCCACTACTGAAAAAACCCTCCCTTGACTCGTCCTGCCCTGCTAACTACCGACCTGTCTCTAACCTCCCCTTTATCTCTAAACTCCTGGAACGCTTGACCCCCCGCTAACTAACTTCTTGACCCCTTACAATCTGGCTTCCGCACTCTTGTGAGTGGGGCCCTCACTCCTCTTGAGTCCCCCTCCTCTCTTCTCATAGATTGCAAGCTCGGGAGGCCAAGGGTTCATGTCCCCAACCTCTTGTGGTGATTTGTCTTCTTTCTTAGCTGCCTGTAAAACCTGTGCGCTTCACCTGTCCATAGGGCAGAACAGAGCTCCGGCAATTTGGTGTGTAGTTTTGCTGCATTGTTCTCCAGCTTCAACGTATGAACCCAGACTTATCCATTATTAACCCATCCTCCTCCTCTTGTGTCTCCACAGATATCCTCATCATCCTGACTGTACTATCACTCTCATCAGGCACAGTCTATGTGCGGAGAGGATCAGACATCACTGACTGCAGCATGAAATGTCCTCATACAGAAAGTGTCCTGCAGCTGTACAGAGTCTGTGGAGAGGATGAGAGTAATCTCCTGGAGCTGTGGTGTGATAGTATGTGGAATTATATTCACTATCAGCGCAGACTGCACCTGAACACCAGTAGCGGGTGCTGGACCCTGACAGATGCCGGGAAGGACGACTCCTGTGTGTATAATGTTCTGTATCACAACAGTCCAGGAACCCTCAAACACTCCATAGATGTCGCTGTACTAGGTACGACCATGTAAAATGGCAACAAAATGGGGAAGAGACAGAATGGGGGGGACATTATGGCAGATTCACTAATTCTGTATAAAAGTTTCAGTGCAGACAACCTTATACTACACCAGATTTATCACAGTGTCTAATGCTGGGAACTGATGGTGACCGACCTTCTCCTGATACTTCCAGATCCAGTTCTCATTTCCAACATCACCAGTAACTCCAGCCGGCTGGGTCAGGACATTGCTGTGAGCGTCCAGTTCTCTGGAGAGGAGGCGGCTGTGACCTGGGAGGTGGACGGGGGGCGTCTCCCTGACCGATACCGGCTGATAGATGACAATAGGACCGTGATCATCCCGAGTGCCCAGATAGACGATGCCGGGAGGAGACTCCATGTCCATATCACAAACCCAGTCAGTGAGGAGAGCCGAGAATACCAGCTGGAGATTACAGGTAAGAGGGGTATTACTGGGGTATTATACACCCCTCACACCTTCTATACCCCGTGTACTGGAGATTACAGGTAAGAGGGATATTACTGGGGTATTATACACCCCTCACACCTTCTATACCCCGTGTATTGGAGATTACAGGTAAGAGGGGTATTACTGGGGTATTATACACCCCTCACACCTTCTATACCCCGTGTACAGGAGATTACAGGTAAGAGGGGTATTACTGGGGTATTATACACCCCTCACACCTTCTATACCCCGTGTACCGGAGTTACAGGTAGAGGGGTTACGGGGTATTCCCCCACACCTTCTATACCCCGTGTACCGGAGATTACAGGTAAGAGGGGTATTACTGGGGTATTATACACCCCTCACACCTTCTATACCCCGTGTACCGGAGATTACAGGTAAGAGGGGTATTACTGGGGTATTATACACCCCTCACACCTTCTATACCCCGTGTACTGGAGATTACAGGTAAGAGGGGTATTACTGGGGTATTATACACCCCTCACACCTTCTATACCCTGTGTACTGGAGATTACAGGTAAGAGGGGTATTACTGGGGTATTATACACCCCTCACACCTTCTATACCCCGTGTACCGGAGATTACAGGTAAGAGGGGTATTACTGGGGTATTATACACCCCTCACACCTTCTATACCCCGTGTACCGGAGATTACAGGTAAGAGGGGTATTACTGGGGTATTATACACCCCTCACACCTTCTATACCCCGTGTACTGGAGATTACAGGTAAGAGGGGTATTACTGGGGTATTATACACCCCTCACACCTTCTATACCCCGTGTACCGGAGATTACAGGTAAGAGGGGTATTACTGGGGTATTATACACCCCTCACGCCTTCTATACCCCGTGTACCGGAGATTACAGGTAAGAGGGGTATTACTGGGGTATTATACACCCCTCACACCTTCTATACCCCGTGTACCGGAGATTACAGGTAAGAGGGGTATTACTGGGGTATTATACACCCCTCACACCTTCTATACCCCGTGTACCGGAGATTACAGGTAAGAGGGGTATTACTGGGGTATTATACACCCCTCACGCCTTCTATACCCCGTGTACCGGAGATTACAGGTAAGAGGGGTATTACTGGGGTATTATACACCCCTCACGCCTTCTATACCCCGTGTACCGGAGATTACAGGTAAGAGGGGTATTACTGGGGTATTATACACCCCTCACGCCTTCTATACCCCGTGTACCGGAGATTACAGGTAAGAGGGGTATTACTGGGGTATTATACACCCCTCACACCTTCTATACCCCGTGTACCGGAGATTACAGGTAAGAGGGGTATTACTGGGGTATTATACACCCCTCACGCCTTCTATACCCCGTGTACCGGAGATTACAGGTAAGAGGGGTATTACTGGGGTATTATACACCCCTCACGCCTTCTATACCCCGTGTACCGGAGATTACAGGTAAGAGGGGTATTACTGGGGTATTATACACCCCTCACGCCTTCTATACCCCGTGTACCGGAGATTACAGGTAAGAGGGGTATTACTGGGGTATTATACACCCCTCACGCCTTCTATACCCCGTGTACCGGAGATTACAGGTAAGAGGGGTATTACTGGGGTATTATACACCCCTCACGCCTTCTATACCCCGTGTACCGGAGATTACAGGTAAGAGGGGTATTACTGGGGTATTATACACCCCTCACACCTTCTATACCCCGTGTACCGGAGATTACAGGTAAGAGGGGTATTACTGGGGTATTATACACCCCTCACACCTTCTATACCCCGTGTACTGGAGATTACAGGTAAGAGGGGTATTACTGGGGTATTATACACCCCTCACACCTTCTATACCCCGTGTACCGGAGATTACAGGTAAGAGGGGTATTACTGGGGTATTATACACCCCTCACACCTTCTATACCCCGTGTACCGGAGATTACAGGTAAGAGGGGTATTACTGGGGTATTATACACCCCTCACACCTTCTATACCCCGTGTACTGGAGATTACAGGTAAGAGGGGTATTACTGGGGTATTATACACCCCTCACACCTTCTATACCCCGTGTACTGGAGATTACAGGTAAGAGGGGTATTACTGGGGTATTATACACCCCTCACGCCTTCTATACCCCGTGTACTGGAGATTACAGGTAAGAGGGGTATTACTGGGGTATTATACACCCCTCACACCTTCTATACCCCGTGTACCGGAGATTACAGGTAAGAGGGGTATTACTGGGGTATTATACACCCCTCACGCCTTCTATACCCCGTGTACTGGAGATTACAGGTAAGAGGGGTATTACTGGGGTATTATACACCCCTCACGCCTTCTATACCCCGTGTACCGGAGATTACAGGTAAGAGGGGTATTACTGGGGTATTATACACCCCTCACACCTTCTATACCCCGTGTACCGGAGATTACAGGTAAGAGGGGTATTACTGGGGTATTATACACCCCTCACACCTTCTATACCCCGTGTACCGGAGATTACAGGTAAGAGGGGTATTACTGGGGTATTATACACCCCTCACACCTTCTATACCCCGTGTACCGGAGATTACAGGTAAGAGGGGTATTACTGGGGTATTATACACCCCTCACGCCTTCTATACCCCGTGTACAGGAGATTACAGGTAAGAGGGGTATTACTGGGGTATTATACACCCCTCACACCTTCTATACCCCGTGTACCGGAGATTACAGGTAAGAGGGGTATTACTGGGGTATTATACACCCCTCACACCTTCTATACCCCGTGTACTGGAGATTACAGGTAAGAGGGGTATTACTGGGGTATTATACACCCCTCACACCTTCTATACCCCGTGTACTGGAGATTACAGGTAAGAGGGGTATTACTGGGGTATTATACACCCCTCACACCTTCTATACCCCGTGTACTGGAGATTACAGGTAAGAGGGGTATTACTGGGGTATTATACACCCCTCACACCTTCTATACCCCGTGTACTGGAGATTACAGGTAAGAGGGGTATTACTGGGGTATTATACACCCCTCACACCTTCTATACCCCGTGTACCGGAGATTACAGGTAAGAGGGGTATTACTGGGGTATTATACACCCCTCACACCTTCTATACCCCGTGTACCGGAGATTACAGGTAAGAGGGGTATTACTGGGGTATTATACACCCCTCACGCCTTCTATACCCCGTGTACCGGAGATTACAGGTAAGAGGGGTATTACTGGGGTATTATACACCCCCTCACGCCTTCTATACCCCGTGTACCGGAGATTACAGGTAAGAGGGGTATTACTGGGGTATTATACACCCCTCACGCCTTCTATACCCCGTGTACCGGAGATTACAGGTAAGAGGGGTATTACTGGGGTATTATACACCCCTCACGCCTTCTATACCCCGTGTACCGGAGATTACAGGTAAGAGGGGTATTACTGGGGTATTATACACCCCTCACGCCTTCTATACCCCGTGTACCGGAGATTACAGGTAAGAGGGGTATTACTGGGGTATTATACACCCCTCACACCTTCTATACCCCGTGTACCGGAGATTACAGGTAAGAGGGGTATTACTGGGGTATTATACACCCCTCACACCTTCTATACCCCGTGTACCGGAGATTACAGGTAAGAGGGGTATTACTGGGGTATTATACACCCCTCACACCTTCTATACCCCGTGTAGTGGAGATTACAGGTAAGAGGGGTATTACTGGGGTATTATACACCCCTCACACCTTCTATACCCCGTGTACTGGAGATTACAGGTAAGAGGGGTATTACTGGGGTATTATACACCCCTCACACCTTCTATACCCCGTGTACCGGAGATTACAGGTAAGAGGGGTATTACTGGGGTATTATACACCCCTCACACCTTCTATACCCCGTGTACCGGAGATTACAGGTAAGAGGGGTATTACTGGGGTATTATACACCCCTCACACCTTCTATACCCCGTGTACCGGAGATTACAGGTAAGAGGGGTATTACTGGGGTATTATACACCCCTCACACCTTCTATACCCCGTGTACAGGAGATTACAGGTAAGAGGGGTATTACTGGGGTATTATACACCCCTCACGCCTTCTATACCCCGTGTACTGGAGATTACAGGTAAGAGGGGTATTACTGGGGTATTATACACCCCTCACACCTTCTATACCCCGTGTACCGGAGATTACAGGTAAGAGGGGTATTACTGGGGTATTATACACCCCTCACACCTTCTATACCCCGTGTACCGGAGATTACAGGTAAGAGGGGTATTACTGGGGTATTATACACCCTCACACCTTCTATACCCCGTGTACCGGAGATTACAGGTAAGAGGGGTATTACTGGGGTATAATACAGCCCTCACACCTTCTATACCCCGTGTACCGGAGATTACAGGTAAGAGGGGTATTACTGGGGTATTATACACCCCTCACACCTTCTATACCCCGTGTACTGGAGATTACAGGTAAGAGGGGTATTACTGGGGTATTATACACCCCTCACACCTTCTATACCCCGTGTACTGGAGATTACAGGTAAGAGGGGTATTACTGGGGTATTATACACCCCTCACGCCTTCTATACCCCGTGTACCGGAGATTACAGGTAAGTGGGGTATTACTGGGGTATTATACACCTCACACCTTCTATACCCCGTGTACAGGAGATTACAGGTAAGAGGGGTATTACTGGGGTATAATACACCCCTCACACCTTCTATACCCCGTGTAGTGGAGATTACAGGTAAGAGGGGTATTACTGGGGTATTATACACCCCTCACACCTTCTATACCCCGTGTACCGGAGATTAAAGGTAAGAGGGGTATTACTGGGGTATTATACACCCCTCACACCTTCCATACCCCGTGTACTGGAGATTACAGGTAAGAGGGGTATTACTGGGGTATTATACACCCCTCACACCTTCTATACCCCGTGTACTGGAGATTACAGGTAAGAGGGGTATTACTGGAGTATTATACACCCCTCACACCTTCTATACCCCGTGTACCGGAGATTACAGGTAAGAGGGGTATTACTGGGGTATTATACACCCCTCACACCTTCTATAGCCCGTGTAGTGGAGATTACAGGTAAGAGGGGTATTACTGGGGTATTATACACCCCTCACACCTTCTATACCCCGTGTACAGGAGATTACTGGTAAGAGGGGTATTACTGGGGTATTATACACCCCTCACACCTTCTATACCCCGTGTAGTGGAGATTACAGGTAAGAGGGGTATTACTGGGGTATTATACACCCCTCACACCTTCTATACCCCGTGTACTGGAGATTACAGGTAAGAGGGGTATTACTGGGGTATTATACACCCCTCACAACTTCTATACCCCGTGTACTGGAGATTACAGGTAAGAGGGGTATTACTGGGGTATTATACACCCCTCGCACCTTCTATACCCCGTGTACCGGAGATTACAGGTAAGAGGGGTATTACTGGGGTATTATACACCTCACACCTTCTGTACCCCGTGTACCGGAGATTACAGGTAAGAGGGGTATTACTGGGGTATTATACACCCCTCACACCTTCTATACCCTGTGTACCGGAGATTACAGGTAAGAGGGGTATTACTGGGGTATTATACACCCCTCTCACCTTCTATACCCCGTGTACCGGAGATTACAGGTAAGAGGGGTATTACTGGGGTATTATACACCCCCCCCCCACCCCGGGGCGGGGGGGGGGAGGGGGGGGGGGTTGGACACCCCTTCTATACCCCGTGTAGTGGAGATTACAGGTAAGAGGGGTATTACTGGGGTATTATACACCCCTCACACCTTCTATACCCCGTGTACCGGAGATTACAGGTAAGTGGGGTATTAGTGGGGTATTATACACCTCACACCTTCTATACCCCGTGTACCGGAGATTACAGGTAAGAGGGGTATTACTGGGGTATTATACACCCCTCACGCCTTCTATACCCCGTGTACCGGAGATTACAGGTAAGAGGGGTATTACTGGGGTATTATACACCCCTCACACCTTCTATACCCCGTGTACCGGAGATTACAGGTAAGAGGGGTATTACTGGGGTATTATACACCTCTCACGCCTTCTATACCCCGTGTACAGGAGATTACAGGTAAGAGGGGTATAACTGGGGTATTATACACCCCTCACGCCTTCTATACCCCGTGTACTGGAGATTACAGGTAAGAGGGGTATTACTGGGGTATTATACACCCCTCACACCTTCTATACCCCGTGTACCGGAGATTACAGGTAATAGGGGTATTACTGGGGTATTATACACCCCTCACACCTTCTATACCCCGTGTACCGGAGATTACAGGTAAGAGGGGTATTACTGGGGTATTATACACCCTCACACCTTCTATACCCCGCGTACCGGAGATTACAGGTAAGAGGGGTATTACTGGGGTATTATACACCCCTCACACCTTCTATACCCCGTGTACCGGAGATTACAGGTAAGAGGGGTATTACTGGGGTATTATACACCCCTCACACCTTCTATACCCCGTGTACTGGAGATTACAGGTAAGAGGGGTATTACTGGGGTATTATACACCCCTCACCCCTTCTATACCCCGTGTACTGGAGATTACAGGTAAGAGGGGTATTACTGGGGTATTATACACACCCCTCACGCCTTCTATACCCCGTGTACTGGAGATTACAGGTCATGGGGTATTACTGGGGTATTATACACCCCTCACACCTTCTATACCCCGTGTACCGGAGATTACAGGTAAGAGGGGTATTACTGGGGTATAATACACCCCTCACACCTTCTATACCCCGTGTACAGGAGATTACAGGTAAGAGGGGTATTACTGGGGTATTATACACCCCTCACACCTTCTATACCCCGTGTACTGGAGATTACAGGTAAGAGGGGTATTACTGGGGTATTATACACCCCTCACACCTTCTATACCCCGTGTACCGGAGATTACAGGTAAGAGGGGTATTACTGGGGTATTATACACCCCTCACACCTTCTATACCCCGTGTACTGGAGATTACAGGTAAGAGGGTATTACTGGGGTATTATACACCCCGCACACCTTCTATACCCCGTGTACCGGAGATTACAGGTAAGAGGGGTATTACTGCGGTATTATACACCCCTCACGCCTTCTATACCCCGTATACCGGAGATTACAGGTAAGAGGGGTATTACTGGGGTATTATACACCCCTCACACCTTCTATACCCCGTGTACCGGAGATTACAGGTAAGAGGGGTATTACTGGGGTATTATACACCCCTCACATCTTCTATACCCCGTGTACCGGAGATTACAGGTAAGAGGGGTATTACTGGGGTATTATACACCCCTCACACCTTCTATACCCCGCGTACTGGAGATTACAGGTAAGAGGGGTATTACTGGGGTATTATACACCCCTCACACCTTCTATACCCCGTGTACAGGAGATTACAGGTAAGAGGGGTATTACTGGGGTATTATACACCCCTCACACCTTCTATACCCCGCGTACTGGAGATTACAGGTAAGAGGGGTATTACTGGGGTATTATACACCCCTCACACCTTCTATACCCCGTGTACTGGAGATTACAGGTAAGAGGGGTATTACTGGGGTATTATACACCCCTCACGCCTTCTATACCCCGTGTACAGGAGATTACAGGTAAGAGGGGTATTACTGGGGTATTATACACCCCTCACGCCTTCTATACCCCGTGTACTGGAGATTACTGGTAAGAGGGGTATTACTGGGGTATTATACACCCCTCACACCTTCTATACCCCGTGTACTGGAGATTACAGGTAAGAGGGGGTATTACTGGGGTATTATACATCCCTCACACCTTCTATACCCCATGTACTGGAGATTACAGGTAAGAGGGGTATTACTGGGGTATTATACACCCCTCACACCTTCTATACCCCGTGTACCGGAGATTACAGGTAAGAGGGGTATTACTGGGGTATTATACACCCCTCACACCTTCTATACCCCGTGTACCGGAGATTACAGGTAAGAGGGGTATTACTGGGGTATTATACACCCCTCACACCTTCTATACCCCGTGTACTGGAGATTACAGGTAAGAGGGGTATTACTGGGGTATTATACATCCCTCACACCTTCTATACCCCATGTACTGGAGATTACAGGTAAGAGGGGTATTACTGGGGTATTATACACCCCTCACACCTTCTATACCCCGCGTACCGGAGATTACAGGTAAGAGGGGTATTACTGGGGTATTATACACCCCTCACACCTTCTATACCCCATGTACAGGAGATTACAGGTAAGAGGGGTATAACTGGGGTATTATAAACCCCCCACACCTTCTATACCCCGTGTACCGGAGATTACAGGTAAGAGGGGTATTACTGGGGTATTATACACCTCACACCTTCTCTACCCCGTGTACCGGAGATTACAGGTAAGAGGGGTATTACTGGGGTATAATACAGCCCTCACACCTTCTATACCCCGTGTACCGGAGATTACAGGTAAGAGGGGTATTACTGGGGTATTATACACCCCTCACACCTTCTATACCCCGTGTACTGGAGATTACAGGTAAGAGGGGTATTACTGGGGTATTATACACCCCTCACACCTTCTATACCCCGTGTACTGGAGATTACAGGTAAGAGGGGTATTACTGGGGTATTATACACCCCTCACGCCTTCTATACCCCGTGTACTGGAGATTACAGGTCATGGGGTATTACTGGGGTATTATACACCTCACACCTTCTATACCCCGTGTACCGGAGATTACAGGTAAGAGGGGTATTACTGGGGTATAATACACCCCTCACACCTTCTATACCCCGTGTACAGGAGATTACAGGTAAGAGGGGTATTACTGGGGTATTACACACCCCTCACACCTTCTATACCCCGTGTACTGGAGATTACAGGTAAGAGGGGTATTACTGGGGTATTATACACCCCTCACACCTTCTATACCCCGTGTACCGGAGATTACAGGTAAGAGGGGTATTACTGGGGTATTATACACCCCTCACACCTTCTATACCCCGTGTACTGGAGATTACAGGTAAGAGGGTATTACTGGCGTATTATACACCCCTCACACCTTCTATACCCCGTGTACCGGAGATTACAGGTAAGAGGGTATTACTGGGGTATTATACACCCCTCACGCCTTCTATACCCCGTATACCGGAGATTACAGGTAAGAGGGGTATTACTGGGGTATTATACACCCCTCACACCTTCTATACCCCGTGTACTGGAGATTACAGGTATGAGGGGTATTACTGGGGTATTATACACCCCTCACACCTTCTATACCCCGTGTACCGGAGATTACAGGTAAGAGGGGTATTACTGGGGTATTATACACCCCTCACACCTTCTATACCCCGTGTACTGGAGATTACAGGTAAGAGGGGTATTACTGGGGTATTATACACCCCTCACACCTTCTATACCCCGTGTACCGGAGATTACAGGTAAGAGGGGTATTACTGGGGTATTATACACCCCTCACACCTTCTATACCCCGTGTACTGGAGATTACAGGTAAGAGGGGTATTACTGGGGTATTATACACCCCTCACACCTTCTATACCCCGCGTACTGGAGATTACAGGTAAGAAGGGTATTACTGGGGTATTATACACCCCTCACACCTTCTATACCCCGCGTACTGGAGATTACAGGTAAGAAGGGTATTACTGGGGTATTATACACCCCTCACACCTTCTATACCCCGTGTACTGGAGATTACAGGTAAGAGGGGTATTACTGGGGTATTATACACCCCTCACACCTTCTATACCCCGCGTACTGGAGATTACAGGTAAGAGGGGTATTACTGGGGTATTATACACCCCTCACACCTTCTATACCCCGCGTACTGGAGATTACAGGTAAGAGGGGTATTACTGGGGTATTATACACCCCTCACACCTTCTATACCCCGCGTACTGGAGATTACAGGTAAGAGGGGTATTACTGGGGTATTATACACCCCTCACACCTTCTATACCCCGTGTACTGGAGATTACAGGTAAGAGGGGTATTACTGGGGTATTATACACCCCTCACACCTTCTATACCCCGTGTACTGGAGATTACAGGTAAGAGGGGTATTACTGGGGTATTATACACCCCTCACACCTTCTATACCCCGTGTACAGGAGATTACAGGTAAGAGGGGTATTACTGGGGTATTATACACCCCTCACGCCTTCTATACCCCGTGTACCGGAGATTACAGGTAAGAGGGGTATTACTGGGGTATTATACACCCCCTCACGCCTTCTATACCCCGTGTACAGGAGATTACAGGTAAGAGGGGTATTACTGGAGTATTATACCACCCCTCACACCTTCTATACCCCGCGTACTGGAGATTACAGGTAAGAGGGGTATTACTGGGGTATTATACATCCCTCACACCTTCTATACCCCGCGTACTGGAGATTACAGGTAAGAGGGGTATTACTGGGGTATTATACACCCCTCACACCTTCTATACCCCCGTGTACTGGAGATTACAGGTAAGAGGGGTATTACTGGGGTATTATACACCCCTCACACCTTCTATACCCCGTGTACAGGAGATTACAGGTAAGAGGGGTATTACTGGAGTATTATACACCCCTCACGCCTTCTATACCCCGTGTACTGGAGATT
>CAMRHE010001620.1:0-64911 GCA_947044405.1 Leptodactylus fallax
CCATCTTCCACTTGCACGCTGCAGCGCAGGAGGTGTGTTCAGTTTGATTCCTTGCTCCTTGGTTCTTGTTGCTCTGTCTGAACACTGTCTTAGTACCTCTGTAATTGAATTTCAGACACAACCGTCTCCTGCGCCTTGTTTCTCTCCGCTCCTCTAACAGTTAATCTTAGCTTACATGTGTGATTGACAGTCTGTCTACCAATCAAGTCTGGACTGATTCTGGACTTCCTATAAACAGGTCATCTGCTCTCACATGGGCGCTGGCTATTGTTATTCTGTCCTCGCTAAGCTCTTCTTCTCGGATTCTACGGCGGAGTCTCCAACACAAGTGTGAATTCAGCCTCAGTGTTATTGGTGCTGTCATCTATTCACTGAAGGATCTGTGATGGAAGTGTACAGAGTGAAGATTTTTAGGAGGTCACAAAAGATCCCACTGCCCCATATTGAGGACATTAGTAATATAAATGACTGATGATAGTTTGAGAACCATATTTGAAGGGAACCTGTCACATGGAAAATGCTCTTCGATCTGCAGGCAGCATGTTATAGAAAAGATGAGCTGAGAAGATTGATATATAGTTTAGTATGAAAAGATTCAGTATAACTTTTATATCATTTATCCATTGACATCTCTGCTCTTTCTATGCTGAGAAGTCTAGGAGGCGGAGCTATCAATGATTGACAGCTATCTCTGCATGCACAGGGTGGGCATGTTGGGGGGGGATGTCAATCACTGAAAAGGCAGCATGCAGAGGACGGAACCATCAGCGACGCTGGATTTATCAACATTTACACCAGAAATCTGGCATACAATTCCCCCCAGGCGCACAGCGCGACAGAGGATGCGCCTGCTCTGGGGCTATGGAGACTGGAGTTAGTAATGCCAGTCTTCATCAATCTGCCCCAATGTCCTTTCTACAGCATGGTATAGAGCTAAGCAGATCAATATACCATTTTCTGGACAAATATTCAGTATACCTTGGAAATTACTGATTTTAGATAGTTTTCTAGTTTCAGAAAACTCTTGACAAGTTATAATAACAGGTCAGAAGGTTTGATCTGTGACGGTTCAGGCGCTGAGACCCAAAGGAGACCAAGCTGTTCATTCTCAGAGCATTACATAAACTGGAGCAAGGGAATTCCAAAGCATAGGTGCAGCACAGGAGAAAACCTAGAGACCCCTTACATAAAGTCTGAAAAATGACTGGGCAGCCACAAAAAGTTGTTGCAGTTGTTTCCATTCAATTCCTGGGATGACAATACACATGACATCTGAGTTCTGAGGGTTATAATATCAATGGAGCCGAATTTTATCACACTCATTGAAAATCTGTGTTGCTTACCAGACACATTTTTATAAACTGTGATGTAATGAATTGTATTACATATCGTGCTGCAATCCTGCTGAGTTCATGTGTTAGTAGCAAAGATATGGAAACATGTGAAATGTTTTCTGTCCTAATCTGTGGGAAACTTGGAACGTAGAAAAAGTGAGATAGCCGAGACCCTGAGCCGATCTGCCTACACTTGTCACAGAGTCCTCAAACAGATGACGACGTTCACATGGACTTCTAATAATGAGCAGTACAGATGTACGATTATGATGAAACAAGACTGGCTCTTTTCACTATAAAATGGGGAGCACCATGAGACCTCCCCACCTCATGAGTTTCTGTGTCTGTGGTTACAGTCTCTAAATGGTCTGGTGCTCACAAATAATGGCGCAATGTTTGGTGGTCCAATCTCCAATGGGCACACAGAGATTTGTGGTCACAAATAATGGAACAAAGCTTGGTGGTTGCAACTTGGCAATTACAGATCCTAGTGGGCACACACAGCTTGGTAGTTGCAGGCACTGTTAAGCTTAAAGTCATAGCATTTAGTGAATGTGGGACGTTTGCAGACTTGCACACAGAGGTATCAAAGTGTCCTTACGACGGGTACCCCTTCTGGCTCATTCCTGTACCAGGGGCAGGAGGACACATTGATACTTCTGCCATCCCGGGAAAGTGCAATTCCAACATATTTTATTATTTAAATAAATAAAAAAGAGTGAAAGTTACATAAAACCTATTCTACATTACAGTAAATATTGAAGTAACATAAACCAGTCTAAACAATGCACAATAAATATCACTGCCATTGTGTGTAAGTCATAGCACGTGGCTGGTGAAATAGACAAGTAATCTTAGGGGGGGTCTTCATGTTCCAGTTATTATCTATTGAAAGGAAGGTTTCCAAATACCTGCTCTAATAGTATGAGACATACAGGCAGGTATTGAGAACAAATTCACCCCCAGTGCCCTGGGCACCAGTGCTATGTACTGCCCTTTATGTATACATTGGCAATGACATTTGTGTGCTTAGGAAACGTTCATGAAAATAAATCCAGGACACTGATCTATTGGTACACTCTGTGTATGTGAATGTGACAGCTGCCTTCATTGGCTTCAGTGACCCTGCACACCTTGTGCATATACACTCTTAAAGCGTAACTAAACTTTCAGACAACTTTTGATTTCTGGCAGTATTCATGTCATAAATACATTTTGTCATATACTTTATTAACAAATTTTGACTCCTTTCTGTGAAATCCTGTCTCTGTTTATTCTTCCTCTTTCTGTATTGAGAGCTGTTCCTGCTTCTCACTGAATGTTGCGCTAGGTTCACACCTGCGCTCGGGTCTCTGTTCTTTGGGTCCACTCGGGAACCTGAAAAACAGAAACCCAATCCGCTTAAAAAGAGGTTATCCATGGAAACCCTCAGACACCATAGACTATAATGGGGTCCGCTGGGTTTCCACCCGAAAAATGCGGAGAGAAAAGGCACATAAATGAAAAGACAAATAAATAAAAATAAAAAATAATAATGTCACTACCACACCCACATCCATTACCATAATGGAACGGAAAACTATTTTAATTTTTTTTTAGCAGTACTTTGTGCTATAATATGAAAAACATGAAAAATGTGAAAAAAGACTTTTGGTTTACATTTTCCCAGATATAAAAAAATAAAAAAACATGCAAAATTAAAAACGTCATAAAAATAAATCCCTATGTATCACTGAAAAAGGTTGTAAAATTATTTGAATAACTCGAACAAAATTAAATAAAAAAAAAAAATGTTATACCAAACCACATGTACGAAAAAACACGAAAATGTGTCCAGTCCTGAACCAGGGAAAATGGCCCAGTCATTAAGTGGTTAATAGATGGAGATATATTTTACATTTAACTTATATATTTTTTAGTATTTATGGGCATTATAGAAACATAATACAGAAATGGCCACAGAGCCCTCTAGGCTGCCCTTACATTTTTTGCTTTTTACTCTTATCTAAGGATATATAGAGTATATGTTTATCCCGGGCAGGGTTACATTCATTATCTGTGGACTGTGCATTCTGCTGAAAGCATCTACTACTTTTTTGATAACATAATATTTTATGACATTACTTCTGACCCTCTCTTGCATACTTTTCCTATGAAGCATTGCATGAAAAATAAGTCACCATACACTAATATGTATTTTCTCCAGGGTTTTATTACCCAGTGAGCTGCTAGGAGAGGACTTTACCATTTTTATCTCCTATTGCAAGTGATCTCAATACAAATTGAAGAGAAGACTGTCCAAAATGTTGGGATCTTTGGGACATTAGAGATCCATAGAAAGAGAGCACTAACACTGCAGAAAACTGATAGTAACACTGTGGCTGGTCAAGATGGACACACTGAGATTGATACTTATACAGCTCCATGGATGGGACTGATGGGGACACACTAGTTGGCTGTGGGGGTGGCATTGATAGGGCTGGTAGGGCTGGTCATGGTGAAAATTTTCCTTACTTAAAAAAAAAAAAAAAAAAAAAAAAACAGGGTAAAGATGGACACTGGGTGTAGAAATGATCTAATTTCTTTTAGTATTTTTAATTAAATGCATTTGAAGAATAAAAAATAAAAATAAAAAAAAACCTCAGCCACAATGATATGCATGTGTACAGAGTCCAGTAGCCCAGCTGACAAGCAGAATACACTGTAACCCCTTCAGCGAGGTTCCCACGACTGAATTTGCAGCTGGTTTTGGATTCTTCCTCAGATCCTGCTGCCTATTGTTTTCAATGGGAGGCAGTGTCAGAAGCTCAATCCTGCTCAATCTTCCTGTGGATTCTGTGGCTGATTCTGCCACATTGTTTCTGAGCTTATTCAGCGAGCAAAGCCAAAGCGGAAAGCCAGAAAACCAAGGCTTTCTGCCACAGTATGAAGGGAAGAATTTCAGACGGAATACCATCCCAAATTCCTCTCCATATTCTGTCATTTGAACCTAGCCTTAGAGAGTTTCACACATAGGATTTTGATGTTGAATTTGTGGCTGAATTTGAAGCGGAATTTGACGCTGAAGAGTGCCACTGTATTTTTGCCAAATTCCAAATTCCGAGGGCGTATTTTGACAAATTCCATGTCAAATTCTGCACCAAAGTAAAAGGTGTATTTTCTGCCTCCTGTTCATTTCAATGGGAGTTCTCAGACGGAATGCGCCTGAAGAATGAGCAAGACGCTTATTTTTACTGCTGGCTGAAAAAAAATCAGCTACTGCCTCCCATTGAAATGAATGGGAGGCAGATTTTATGCAGAATTTGAGGGGGATTCCGAGTCAAATTCAGCATCAATTTCCTATGTGTGAACACACTCTTTTGGTCACAATGTTACACAAATATAAATATGGGAAATATTCTTGTAAATGTATAAGAAAAAAAGAAATTCACCATTATAATAAATAGAACTCAGAAGATGAATAGCCAACCCCAGAAACAGAACCAAATCTGAGACTTCTCCTACAGAAGGGAATGTGTCTCCTGAGCAATAAATCTTCACGGACACCCAATTAACATGTAGGCCAAAAGGCAGGAGTTGTCACAGAATGATGAGTGAGAAGGAGAAGGTTTGAGAGAGGGTTCATGGAAGAATACTAGGTATTGGCAGAAACCTAAAACACATTATTCAATGGCGAAATCTGTGAATATACAATTATTATACCCGACAGATGTGGATGAATATAAAGGGGTTCTCTGAGACCAGGTCACTGTATACATTTAAACTGCACAAATCTATGTTATAATCTATATTATCTACATTATAATTTCACCATATATTTAGGATATATTTATTATAATATGTATCTACAGTACAAGTGAATGCAAGAAACTTTGAAATATATAACGTATCAGGGGGAAGTGTCAACTTCCTCGCCGTCACCTTCCCTATAACTTGCAGGTAGGTGCTTTGTAAATGTTTAGAAAATTCTTCATTCAGTAAAATATTCACCTAGTAAGGAACAGGAAATACTAAATATAGAGGAGCAGAAGCTCCTGGGTCCCAGTGTAATATATGTAACAGGTTCCCCATTTACCATGGGCTGTCTATAATACTATTGTCTGCTTAGATACTAAAGAGGTGTTTGGGCCCCCGGAGGCTCCAGGGCCTGGTAGCCATTACTACTTCTGCAGTCCCTATAGCTATGCCCATGTGAAGAAGCTACAGAAGTATATCTCCTTCAATACCTGTGTAGAGACTCATGCTGTGAGAGGGGAAGAGGGAGGAGGAGAAGCCATATCACGTATAATCGCTCTGTCTAAGCCTATGTGTGCACTGGCATGAAGTGATTAGGTGAGCATCAGGGAAGACATGTGATTGGTTCAGAGCACTATAACTCTGTCATGTCATCACACCGATAGAATAGCATCTACTCAGTGCAGTTATAAGGGGGGGGGGGGAATGGGAAAATGTCACCCACGGGAAGGTTTTAAAGGGATCATATGGCCACTCCACTGAAATTTTTTAAGGACTTAGAAAATTACAGCTAGAGGTGTCAAGTTGGGCCAGGAAGTACAGAGAATGGTGGAAGAACCAAAAAGCATTGTAAAAGGAGGCAAGTATTGTAAGGTAAGGGGAGTATTGTAAGGTAAGGGGAGTATTGTAAGGTGAGGCGAGTATTGTAAGGTGAGGGGATTATTATAAGGTGAGGCGAGTATTGTAAGGTGAGGCAAGAATTGTAAGGTGAGGTGAGTATTATAAAGTGAGGCGAGAATTGTAAGGTGAGGTGAGTATTGTAAGGTGAGACGAGTATCGTAAGGTGAGGTAGGTATTGTAAGGTGAGGCGAGTATTATAAGGTGAGGCGAATATTGTAAGGTGAGGTGAGTATTATAAGGTGAGCGAGAATTGTAAGGTGAGACGAGTATTGTAAGGTGAGACGAGTATTGTAAGGTGAGGTGAGTATTGTAAGGTAAGACTAGTATTCCTTTTTATTTTTAGAGCACTCTTTGCCCTTTATTTTATTTAATATCCAGACAATGGCTTTAGTAACGTATCCTATTTTTATTGTGAAATCTGGTGACAGATCTTCTTTAATAATGTAATATATTGATCTAGACGGTTACTTAGAATACAATGATATGATTATGGCAGAACGCAATATCACAAAAAGCACAATTCTTTCCAGAACCTGACCCTGTAGATGTATTCCGCAGTTTGCATTGTGTATATTTGTTATTGGGTTTTTATATTTCTAGATTTGCTTTACATAGATCATCCTTTGTTTGGTCTGGCCGTATTCGCCATGCACATCCATCCTGTTAACTTGGCTTATTGTAGCCAGACAGTGCACGGAGAATAGAGGGCTGATGGGGAGGACTTGGCTCAGACAGGGAGCTGGAGGGAGGGATATTCAGATAGAGATGGGTGGGAGGGAGAGGAGGAAGCTCTGTTGCATCAGCTTAAGCTGCAGCTCTTTTAGTGGTTGTGAGAGGCTCATGAGTTGAGCAGAGAGTATCTGGAGCCGGAGACCTCACAAAGCCCTGACAGCAGCGGATTCTGCCATTGTGCAAAGCCTCACACACCCAACTGTGAGCACAGCTGGACCTGCCGCAACCACTCATCTTCACGGCTCTGGAAGGAGTACCACGCCAACTAATTATGGAGAAACCCTGCGAGACCAATGGCCACATTGACAAGTACCCTGATTTCACTATGTGTCAGGTGGAAGATGCTGGCAAATCTGCCAAAAATAAAAAAGGGCAAAAATGTGCACAATTCCTAAGAAAGAATGCCATAGTGATCCTGACGGTGTCCGGGGTGCTGGTAGGAGTTGGCCTGGGCACAGCGGTGAGGAACATGAACTTGACCAAAGCTCAAATGACCTATTTTGCCTTCCCTGGAGAACTACTACTGAGGATGCTGAAGATGATCATCCTTCCGCTCGTGGTGTGCAGTTTGATCTCTGGTGCTGCCAGTTTGGACACCAGATCACTGGGCAGGTTGGGTGGCATTGCTGTAGCCTACTTCCTTGTGACCACTCTGATGGCATCAGGCTTGGCAATTGCCCTAGGATTCATCATTAAACCGGGAGCTGGGGCAGGTGCCCTGAACTCAGGTGCCCTGGGCATAGAAACCACCATCACTACTAATAAAGAGACTGTGGACTCTTTCCTAGACCTTGCCAGGTAACTTCTTCTCTTCTATTCTAAGTTCAGCTCCTAATGTAGTACCATGTGGTAGTTCAATATGCCAGTCATGTCACTTTGGGGCACTGGTCGGGGATGAATGCTATATGTAGGTTATTAGAAAGTTAGCATCATGCTATAGGAGAGTTATCTACCAAGGCATGCTGGACTTTACAGTTCATCCTCAGCTAGACAATAACAGGTTATGACTTTGCATTGTTTCTACATGGTAGAGTAAGGGAGTGTTCACATCTGTATCCTTGTCGCTGTACTTCTGATCTGTCGCAGGACTGAAAGAACAGAAAAACGGTCCATTGGGTGTCTGTTAATTTTTAACCTCATATTATTGGGTGAAAAAGTCAGGTTTGCAGCATTTGGCATATCTGATGGACTTTGCGCCAGACAGACAGGTGGGACAGATGTGAACATAGCCTGAGTTAAAATAATACAATAGTTTTTTGTTCTGTCTTTTATTAAGCCAATGAATTACTAATGCCAAATGGCAAACTCAGCTCTGCTACATTCAAGCTACCAGCTTCTATCCTCATGCATGACATAACTTATATGTAGTTAATACATTTAATGGGTCTACTTAGTAGTTGATGTATACAGTATTACCATATACAGCAGTGCAGCCCCGCACATGGAGCTGCACCCGCCTGCATTTAGTCCTGCTATATAAAGAACATTATCTTAGCTGGCATGTGCAGGCTCTCTCATATGATGCAACACCAAAGGAGATTTACATGCCCATTGTGCGGGCACTGCCTCACCGCTATCTCAGGAAATAACATTTGTATAGTGGTTATAGGTAGTTTACATATATCGTCTGCTGCTATGTACACAAAACATCAAGAATTCGGAGCGTCTATATCTACTATATACTAAGCTGCAGCAATTTCTGAAGATGACAGCTGTTAAGGACCAGCACTATTTCTATGCAGCTATTGTCTCATCTAAGAATACCTGGACCTGACCTAACCAAAATTATCTTGGATGTTATTGCTTAATATTACCATCGTATAGTCTATGAATTAAGAAGGGTATTCTCATCTCAACAGGATATGTCATAGATTTGGGTCCAAACTCTGGGATCCACACCTATCTCCATAATGGGGTACCCGCACCTCTGTCCTGCCTGGTGAGGCAGCCTCTGAATATACATATACCATAAGTAGTATAGTGTGGAGTATCAGCAATGATGGAGATACATAGGAGCCTTATGACTGCTGTGAACTTCAGCCCCATTTTAATACTTCGCTGAGAGTTTTCAACACCCACATAGTGGAAGAACTTTCTGAAAAAAATAAAAATAAATAAATAATAATAAAAAAAAAAAATAATAATAATATATATATATATATATATATATATATATATATAATTAGAAAATTACCTCCCGATCATTTGACTATTTTATTTTTCAGACCTATGATATTGCTATGATGATGATCCATTTCAGCACTAAATTAAAGGACAGGTCTCACTGTTAAAATGGCGCCATCCCAGTGATCCTCTGAATGCCATAATCCAGCTTCTCTAGCCCAGGACCAGCTGTTATCACCTGGTATAGGGTTAATGCCTCTGCCCATATTTTAGCAAGGTAAATACATTATTTTATGGTGTCTATTCAAATAAATGGGTGAATAAGTAAGACGAGCCATCCTGTTCCCTGTCTCATAGAAGAGGGATATGGGCAGGGAAGCTCTGTTATGTCCATATGGCTTGATACAGGTTATGGAAAAGGGTTATCCAGATGGGAACCCCACTGTAAAATCCTGATTGTTTTATAGACCCCAATGCTCAATCTATCTGAGATTCATATTTGTTTCTAGATGGAGTTAAAGGGATGTTCCGGACATAATAATTGATAAGATAGGTCACCAAATGAAGTTCAGCGGGGGTCCATAACCAAGGGCTCCCTTGTTCTAAGCATTAGCAATGCTTCCTGAGGTCAGGGCCATATGATGTTACGTTCATCGGTCACATGACCTATTCACAGCTCAGTCCCATTCAAGTGCACAACACAAGGACAGTCAGTATACAAAGGTACAGCGCTGTGTTTGGTAAATTGTAAAGAAGACTCTTCAAACAGTTGGTCGTTTGGGTCCCAGGTGTCGGACGCCCATCGACCTTCAATTGATGGGTTATCCTAAGAATAAGTCATCAAACACTAAACCTGGAAAACCCCTTTAAGTAGAAAAAAACTGGCCATAGGGGAAGTATTCTCTTTAAAGGGCCTCAGATCAGATTTTTTTAGCGTTAATATGGAACCTCTATCTCAAAACGGTTGTGTAAAGAGATGATAAGGATTTTGTCATGTGCTGAAACGGCTCAGGAAACAAAGTTTTACCTAGATAATAACTGAAATTTCTAAATCTCTGGTCAACCTGCTCCAATTTTATAGAATTAAAAAAAAATAAAATTGAATTTTTGGTGGAAAAAAATGCTATTAAGGTGATACAAGAGCTGAAGTGTTGGTACTAGATCTCAGCAGTGGGACTGGGCAGTAGTAAGGTTCCTCACCCAATACATCCAATAATCAAAGGTGAGCATTGTTTAAAGGGGCTCTCCAGGACTCAGTCTTACCTATTACCTAGTAGGGTTGTTTCAGTGCTGCATGTTGGATGTCCGGGCTGCTTGCAACTCACAATCTCTTGCTCCAAACCAACACAGGCACCCAAGTCAGTCTGTCTCCTCCATCCTCTCCTGTGTTCATAGGCAGATACCTGTACTATGGGGGGACTCTGGAAGACTAGATCATTACAATAGTAAAGCCAACCCCATAGTACAGGTTGAGGAGAGATAAGGCAGATCAGTTCAGGTGCTGGGACAGGTTTCAAATCACGTGATCATGAGTCGGAACCAGCGTGGGCACCAATGTGCTACATTGAAAGAACCTTGCCAGGAAATAGTTAAAAATGAATCTCCAGATAGCCATTTTGAATAAACTCTACTTGTAGGAAAGCTCACTTGACATTAGGGTGAATACAAACCATCAGCCTGTGAGGAACCCCAACGATCAGCTGCAATCTGTGGGGACCCCCAACGATCAGCTGCAATCTGGCAGTAAGTGTTCAATTTCCCTGCAGCGCCACCACAGGGGAAGTTAAACATTACATAGTGCCCATCACTATTTGCCTGTGTAATACAGGACAGGTCCTCCAGAGCAAGGTAACCTCTTTATAACTTTCCACTGTGGCCAGGAGATGAGCATCCTGAACAGGGGGCCCTCCTCTAATAGGGTATATGGAAATCGCCCCTTCTGCTCCATCCTCTTGTGCTCTTCTGCTTTATCTGTTATTGTTATCTCAATCTCTCCAAGCATGGGAATAAATGATCCATTGTCCTGTAAGATTTTCCCTGGTAATAGTTCTCTATGGCTGATAGCACATGGCGCAGAGACTTTCTATGTTATTGTCCTTACATTTTTGGTCCTGAATACTGATGTGTCCTGAGGCACGCTGCTGCAAGAGTTAAGGGATTGTTCGTCTATATCCTTTATTCATGGACAGGGAATAAAACCACGTTCGTGTTTATTCACCATTTGTTGGCCATGGATGAGACATATGTAAATGAACAATGCTGCATTAGCCAAAGTCCCAAGATCAGAGCTTGGAGGCTATATTGTAGAAAACAGAACATTACCAGGGCACATCTTGTGCTTTATTTCAATGAGTCCCATTTAAGCAGGTCTTGCAGCGCTATGTGGTAAAACAAATTGTTCCCAAAATGTTCCTTATCCTAAAATACAAGCTTAGCTCTGGAGCAACTGATCAGCCTTCATGCAGATGTGTATTATATTTTATTCTGCTGTGCATATGGTATGATAAGTATATAACGTTACATAGTTAGTAAGGTTGAAAAAAGACATATGTCCACTAAGTTCAACCAGGGGATGGGAAAGGGCCTGAGAGTGTATACATTTCTATAAGTATCAAGGCTATTTACTCTAAAAAGGCATCTAATCCTTTTTTGAAACTGTCAGCTTTGACTGCTGTGACCAGCTCCTAGGTAGGCTATTCCACATATTCACAGTCTCTACAGTATATAACCCACTCCTGGGTATTCTATTCCACATATTCAGTCTTTACAGTATATAACCAGCTCCTGGGGAAGGCTATTCCACAGATTCACAGTCTTTATAGTATATAACCAGTTCCGGGGGTAGGCTATTCCACAGATTCACAGTCCTTATCATACAGAACCAGCACCTGGGGTAGGCTATTCCACAGATTCATAGTCCTTACAGTATAGATCCAGCTCATGGGGTAGGCTATTCCACAGATTCAGTCTTTACAGTATAGAACCAGATCTTGGGGTAGGCTATTCCACAGATTCATAGTCCTTACAGTATAGATCCAGCTCCTGGGGTAGGCTATTCCACAGATTTACAGTCCTTACAGTATAGATCCAGCTCTTGGGTTAAGCTATTCCACATATTTACAGTCCTTACAGTATAGATCCAGCTCCTGGGGTAGGCTATTTCACAGATTCAGTCCTTACAGTATAGATCCAGCTCCTGGAGTAGGCTATTCCACAGATTCAGTCCTTACAGTATAGATCCAGCTCCTGGGGTAGGCTATTCCACAGATTCAGTCCTTACAGTATAGATCCAGCTCCTGGGGTAGGCTATTCCACATATTTACAGTCCTTACAATAAAGAAGCTTTGTCGGCTCTTGAGATTAAACCTTTTTTTCTCCAGATGGAGGGAGTGGTCCTTGAGGGAGTTTACATTGAACAGCTTGTCCACATATTTCTTGTATGGGCCATCTTACAGGTTTATGGGCATATCTCCCCTTAAACTTCTCTTCTGAAGACTACACTGATTTAACTCCTTTATTCTCTCCCCATAACTGAGGTCCTCTGGGCCCCTTTTCAGTTTTGTGGCCCTCTGTTGAACCTTTTCCAACTCTAGGACATCCTTTCTATATTCTGGGTCCCAGAACTGAGCTGCATATTCCAGATAGGGCTGAACCAATGACTTATAAACGGATAATGTTACATCCTTGTCCCGTCAGTTCAAAGTCCTTTTAACCCTTCCTGCCGGTGGCATTTTTTGATTTTTGTTTTGACTCCCCGCCTTCCAAACCCCATAACTTTTCTATTTTTCATTCACAGAGCCATATGAGGGCTTAATCTTTGTGGGACAAATTGTACTTCGTAATGGTACCATTTATTATTCTGTGTGACGTACTGGGAAGCTGGAATAAAATTCTGAATGGGGGGGATTTGGAGAAAAACTTTATTTATTTATTTTTTTTACTATTTTATTAGCCACCCTAGGGGGCTAGAATCTGCAATCTTTTTATTGCAGATCCCATAGAATGCAATAAAACTCATAGACCAGCCTCAATAGTATGGCCTCCGCGATACAAAGAAGGGGGGGGACATTTTTAGACTTTGGGGGGTGGGTTGAGCCACACAATGCCTGCGATCAGAGTAGACTCTGATATCGGACATTAGCGTTGGGTCTCCACTGTATGGTGGATGTCAGCAGCTGCTTGATATTGTGCCACCAGTGAGTCTCCCAGCTTTACTCCCCTTAGGACATAGGTTGCATGTGGATTATTCTTACACACATACATAACTTTACATTTATCCACAATGAACCTCATTTATCATATGGATGCCCAAACACTTCGTCTGTCTAATTCTGCTTCTTTACAGCCCTCCCACCAGGTACCCTGGATAGATCACGTCCTCCATTACATCATTCAGCCATTTCACCTATGGTATATTTGATGAGGAGGTCTAGGTACATAGTCACTATTGTATTTCTGTTTTTCCTCTTATTTTGTACTTTTTTTTTGCTTTTCGGTGTTACTAAATACCCATAAAGAATGATGTAGGGGGTATATACAGATGTAGCAGAGTTAACCTGAACTTCTGCAATTGGTTAAACTGATGCAGCAGTTTAACTAATTGCAGAAGTTCAGGTTAACTCTGCTACATCTGTATCTCAAGTACGATTAGTCCTCATACAGTGACCGATGCAACGCTGTGTAATAACCTTCCTCCACCACTGGAAAGAATCTTCACAAGTGTTCATTATTGTACTACATTATCCTATTTAGTACTATTTGGTAATACTGCTTCCCCGCTCTAAATTGTGAGAAAAGTTAAAGCGAGTCTGAACCCTGCAGATAGATAGGTTAGTGTCACCAGACCCCAGCATATCACCCCAGTCCTGCAGATAGATAGGTTAATGTCACCAGAACCAGCATGTTAACCCAGCCCTGCAGATAGATAGGTTAGTGTCACTAGAACCAGCATATCACCCCAGCCCTGCAGATAGATAGGTTAGTGTCACCAGACCCAGCATATCACCCCAGCCCTGCAGATAGATAGGTTAGTGTCACCAGAACCAGCATATCACCCCAGCCCTGCAGATACATAGGTTAGTGTCACCAGAACCAGCATATCACCCCAGCCCTGCAGATAGATAGGTTAGTGTCACCAGAACCCAGCACATTAACCCAGCCCTGCAGATAGATAGGTTAGTGTCACCAGACCCCAGCATATCACCCCAGCCCTGCAGATAGATAGGTTAGTGTCACCAGAACCAGCATATCACCCCAGTCCTGCAGATAGATAGGTTAGTGTCACCAGAACCAGCATATCACCCCAGCCCTGCAGATAGATAGGTTAGTGTCACCAGACCCCAGCATATCACCCCAGCCCTGCAGATAGATAGGTTAGTGTCACCTTGAACCAGCATATCACCCCAGCCCTGCAGATAGATAGGTTAGTGTCACCAGAACCAGCATATCACCCCAGCCCTGCAGATAGATAGGTTAGTGTCACCAGAACCAGCATATCACCCCAGCCCTGCAGATAGATAGGTTAGTGTCACCAGAACCAGCATATCACCCCAGCCCTGCAGATAGATAGGTTAGTGTCACCAGAACCAGCATATCACCCCAGCCCTGCAGATAGATAGGTTAGTGTCACCAGACCCCAGCATATCACCCCAGCCCTGCAGATAGATAGGTTAGTGTCACCAGAACCAGCATATCACTCCAGCCCTGCAGATAGATAAGTCAGGGTCACCTGAATAAAATGGTGTTGTTCCCTTGTGAATCGCTGCCACCAGTGCCAAGATATTGCCATTTTTATCAATATGCAAATTAGCTCTTTATAGCAATGAGGATGCTGCCATTGCTCCAAAGAGGTAACCAGCAACACTCTCGTTGCTCCAAATAACTCATTTGCATATTGACAAAAACAGCAATATCTTTGTAATCTGTGCAACACTGTCTGATTCAGGTGACCCTAACCTATCTGCAGGGCTGGGGTGATATACCGGGTTCTGAAGACAGACTCCCTTTAACATCACCAATGTGCTCCCTGTCTATATAAGCACAAGGCTGCTGGCCAAATCCTTTTATACTGATGTACTGCTCTGAGGACATATTATACCATATAATTTACATCCCAGTGACACAATTCAGTGCGTCACCTGCCAAAGTTTCCTAAGCCTTTAAATGGTCCCTCAGTCTGGTTCAGTAGGACACACAATCATGGAAGACGCTGATTATGGATTGTATTACTGAATTACTGAAATGAATGAACGTTTCAAAAATATTCTAATTTATTGAGATGCACCTGTATTGTGTTAGCTGCTGCAAAAATAATATTAACATGTAAAAATTCTGACTTTGGTTGGAACATTGAGTTGCAGCTGCTTCTAATAACTGGGATATTTATTGGGATTCAATGGCCAAGCAGTTACTTGAGGCATCTCTATGTACAATGCCAGGCTTGGCTGGGTTGATGTGGAGCACTCCGCTAGTTGACTCAGCAGAAATTACGTCCTAACATTGTCCAATCATAGTCTGATTGGTTGATATAATGGTCTGCATTGTCCTCTATGGTTTGGGTTGGTCTCTTAATTCCAGCCAGGGGCACATTACAAGTAAAGCCGAGTCAAGTATTACTTGGTTAGCCATCAGCTATGCTTACCGACCCTATCGAATGCTTTGCTCAACCAAGTGTGCATGTGTTTAAAGTAAGGAGAGAAGATTAAGCTACTGCAGAGACTGTTGGACATAACTCAGGACCCCAATCATGGCTAACACCTTAGCAATGAGTTGTGAAATGCTACAGTTCATTGAGCTTGTAACCAATTCTCTTTCTAAAAATACAATCAGTGGTAGCCACCTGGATTAGATCTTATGGGGAACCTAAATTTGGGACTCTAAACCATCAAGAGGTCCTTACGGGGACTGGTGGTTTTGTATCCCAAATATCCCTCTTGAGGTTTAAAGAAAAAAAAGTGCCCATCTCTGCTCCTCCTGGCGCATGCACAGTTCTGCAATGAACCCGGAAAGTCCACCTTAGCATCACTGCGCATGCGCCATATACATGAGGCATGTACAGTGAACAGATATCACTAGGTAAAACAAATAGGTATATTTTAGGATATTTGAACACTAAGGGGCTGTTCACATGGCAGACAGTGAAGAGGAATTTGAGACGGATTTCCACCTCAGATTCCACCATCCTGTGCTGTAGAATCCTCGGCATTTCGGTGTGCCTCGGATTAATCGGAGTGTCTCACACCGCGGGTTCTGCAGCTGCTGAATCTGCAGCAAGATTGAGTAATACGCTTATATTTTTAGTCTCCTGTGTCAGTCTCTGCCTGCCATTGAGATTTTAGAAAGAAATTGGCTCTGATTTTCAGTCAAATCCCTCTGTGTGATTTAGGGTCCTAAATTTAAGGACCGTATCCTACACAAATATATAGATGAGGTTATATTTATACCAAGGCTATAGTCCACTCATTCTGGATTTGCTGAGGGCGCTATTTCCTGTAGGCAAATGTGAAAATCGGACAGCTTGGTAATAAATCAATGGCAGCCATCAGATCTATTATGGATTTTGTAGTAATACAAGCCATGACCTAACAGTATACAGAGCCTACACCAGGATTTACAGTATAATACAAGCCATGACCTAACAGTATACAGAGCCTACACCAGGATTTACAGTATAATACAAGCCATGACCTAACAGTATACAGAGCCTACACCAGGATTTACAGTATAATACAAGCCATGACCTAACAGTATACAGAGCCTACACCAGGATTTACAGTATATTTCTAGATTGTCATCTCCTGACATCTAACATCATTAAAATTCAGCATGTCCTCATCTAGGCCTGTTACGGTCCTTGCACACTCCCATAATGATGAGATTTTGTGTTCATTGACTAAAGCCTGCCTACAGTAATTGATTTGCTCTGTGGACTAGAACCAGGCTCTTGGAAGGGATGCAGGAATCCCAGGAAAAGTGTCGCCTTCATTACTATTCTATTATTTATCATCTCCCAGCAGTCGTGGCCAAATATCCCACTGAGTGCTGCTTACTGCTAGAAACTGAAGTGCACTAACAGCACATCTTCATCTGTTCCCTTTAAAACAGGGTTATATATAGATATACAGTACTGAGCAAAAGTTTTAAGCAGGTGTGGAAAAACTGCTGCACAGTAAGAATGCTTTCAGAAATAGAAGGGTTAATAGGTTATTTTTGTCAATTAACAAAATGAAGTGAATGAAGAAAAGAGAAATGTAAATCCCATCAATATTTGGTGTGACCTTTGCCCTTTGGAGGAGGAGTCCTGGAAGTGATGATCCGGCCCCCACAGATATAGCCCTGATCTCATCATCATCCAGTCTGTCTGGGATGACATGAAGAGACAGAAGGATTGGACAAGACTACATCCACAGAAGATCTGTGCTTAGTTCTCCAAGATGGTGGCGGGAACAACCTCCCTGCCCAGTTCTGCCAAAAACTGTCTGCAAGTACCAAGAAGAACTGATGGAAGGCAAAGGGCAAAGGTCACACCAAATATTGATGGGATTTACATTTCTCTTTTCTTCATTCACTTCATTTTGTTAATAAATAAACTATTAACCCTTCCATTTCTAAAAGCATTCTTACTTTGCAGCATTTGTCCACACCTGCTTACTTTTGCACAGTACTGTATGTGAAGACTTTCTGACTACCGTTACCCTCCAGTGGTAATGCAGGGGTAGTCTGAGAAGTCGCTGCAGGATGTTTGCACTTTAGACCTGAATAAGGAAGAAGACACCATGTAACCCAGAAACAGAGCCAGAAGTAATGATGCTAAGTATTTACCAAGTTATTCGACTTCTTCTTTGGATTTCTACCTCTGGAATATTATAGATTGACTATAAGTGCAGTTTTCTTTCTTGAGGTTCAGAGTGTATTTGGTAAGACCACACATGATTTTCCAGTTATTAGTTCCATGCAATGTCCCATCATTCTCTCCTGTAGCAAATACTGCCAAAATATTTTTGTTCCTAGTTTTGCTACAGTATGAGAAACTTGATATTCTCTGCTCAAGGCTAAAACCATATTTTCAATTTCTATGCTGGATTTTGGTGACGGGTTTCATGCAGAGTAAAAGCCAGGACTGGAGCCGAAAAGAATGGGAAATACAAAGGAAGAACTTATACTGTCAGATCTACTTCTGTCTTTGGCTCCAACTGCATCAAGCTTTAAAGTGTAACTAAACCTTTGATTTTCTGGCAGCCTTTGTGTCATTGTGTCAACAAATTTTGTAATATACTTTTTATTAATTAATTTTTGGCTCCTTTGTGTGAAATCCTGCACTTTATTCTTTCCTTCTTTCATTATTGTGATCCGAATCTGTATACTACTTTCACAAGGTGTAAGGGTGTACAGACCCTTGTACAATGCAGGGAAGATGGGGCTGGGGGATATAACTTCAGATAGTTTATTTCAGGCATGTCAAAACATAGAACAGTGGTTCAAGTGTCATGTGAAAGATGAGATATCTGTGTTATATCCAGAAATATCAACAATTGGGATTGGGACCACCTGCAGTTGCATATATATATTCCAGTCCTGACTGTGTTTTTAACTGTTGATTCCTCTGGAAATATAAGTAGAACTGCAATCTTGGTGCTGTATGAATGCTGAAAAATCTTGTCTTCCATATGACACCAGAATCACTGTTCTAGATTTTAGAATGTGAGATATAACTGCTTGAAGTGACCCCCCAGCCTCAGCTTTCCTGCATTATACACCCATACACTTAGTGAAAGCAACATACAGATTTCGGCTCTCAATAAAGAAATAGGGGAAATAATTAAAAAAGGCAAGATTTTAGAGAAAGAAGACAAAATTTGTTAAAAAACTATATGACAAAATGTATTAATGATACAAATGCTGCCAGAAAATCAGAAGTTTAGTTACACTTTAAGAAGATATCTTTGCTCTAACCCCCCAGAGCAGAAATCAAGTAAGGCAGGTCATGGGCAATAGTAGCTCATACAACCTTATTAATGCAGTTGTTATGGGGATTTTCTTGTTTAATAACCTTCTATAGAAATCCAAAGAGGCCCTCCCCTCTGTCACTAGTTGTTCATGTCATCATCCTCATCCACCATTGACTGGACAGCCCCATGCTTGTTTTTCCTCCTTCCCATCTCTTGAAGAAGAGTAGCCATGAACTTCAAGTCATTTGTTTGCTAATGTAGCTGTTATTGAGGAGAGGGGCCCTGTATAACGTCTCATACCCTATATGAATAGATAAAAGCCTAGTCAAAGCTTGGCTCCCCCATCGTGGGCCCTTAGCAACTCTATGGGTAATTCCTATATTATGGTTGACCTGGCTAACATTCTTTAGACAGCTGCAATACTCACTTATAAAATTATTTTAGTGTCTTAGGCTATCTGGATATTTGTGTAAAGGGAAGGTGCAGGGATACAGAGAATTTGGGATATTTTAGGTCTTTCAAAGGAGAAATTGTGCATAAAGGGGACTCATGACAACTAATGCACGGGAACACAAACGCTTCCAAGTTATAACTCAGCGAGAACCAGGCAACTGATAAAGAGCCTTTCAAAGAATGGGAAACTTGCCAGATTTCTCCCGAGCTCTCGGCCTTTGTTCACTAGAAAGCAAACTGCTACTGTATGAATAGTCGTGCAGAACGCTGGTGGGAATGTCCAATCTTTTGCATAACTGGGGAAACAGTAAAACTTTATTATAAAATGGTAAAATTTGTAATGTTTTCTGCTGGAATTTGTAAGAAATTTTGTATCACACAGATGTAGCAAATGTATCCATGAGCTCACATTCACCCGGGCTGGGCTGTACATGCCAATATACTTTTTCTGTTGCTTCCAATAACAGTTTCCATTAGCTAGTTCATGCAGTGGCCCAGCGTCTCCAGAGTTTCCTAGGACCGACCAGATGAAATGATTCTTTGGCCCCATCCTCAAACAATCCATAGGAAATAGACTATAGTACTCTTCTGTCTTCTGATAGACTATTATTGTCTGGGCTCACTGAAGGATCTCCTGGTATTCTGATGGGCTAGTCTGACACTGCAGTGGCCCTTTACAAAAACAGTATACCACAGGAGCCTATGGGTAGCATATGCCAGTGTGTAGACTTATAGCAGAGTATGTCAGAGACACCCATCAAAGGTATGCTGTATGTCAGGCAAACACAGGTGGAGGAATTTATTAAGACTGGCGCTATATGCTTCATGCTACAGGCTCAGTTCTTGTGCCCTTGCATGAGATCGCTGTACTATTAGGCACTGAGCGTTAAGCAATAGTGCGGTGCAGAGCAGGAAAGGGTTAAAGAGGACCTTTCACCACCTCCAACAAGTCTATCTCTTTACATCAGTTAATAGCTGTTGCTCCACTGGCACAGTTGGAATTTTCTCTCTAGCCCCCACCATTCCTGAGCAATCATTGTTGTTAGTTTTGGTGTCTGATATGCTATTTAGTCTCGGTACTGTCAGGCAGGAGCAGGCAAGGTGTGTGATTCTGAGCTCTGACACTGGCTGCCTCTGATTGGAGCTCTGAATCAAACCCCCTGCCTGACACCGCCCTTCTGACATTACAGAGCTTAAATAGTACATCAGGAACCAAAACTACCTGTGCTTGTTACTCAGGAACGGTGGGGGCTAGAGATACAGTTCCAACTGTGCTGGAATCAGTGGATTTGGAGACTATTAACAGATGCTAAGAACTTGAATTGGTGGAGGTGGTGAAAGGTCTTCTTTTAAGGGGACCTGTCACCAAGTACAAAATACTAAATATTATACATCACTTGATTGTTGCCGTTCCCCTAATCAATGTGGCATTTTTTTTTTTAAATCCTTGGTCCCTGTTAGGTTATATGTAAATTAGCTCTTATTCACCAAGTGGGCATAGAAAACAAAGGCTTCCCGCCCACTTGGTAAATAAGAGCTAGTTTACATATAACCTAACAGGGGCCGTATCTTTTGAACAGGTGGACAGATTTTAAGAATAAAAATGCCAAACTGATCAGGAGAATGACAAGAATGAAGTGATGTATGTGACTTAGTATGACAGACCCCCTTTAACCACTGACAAGTATGCTATACCTGGCTGGTAGGAAGTCACTAATACTTTCTATGATTTTCTTGAGAAGAGTGATTTTTTTTTTTTTAATGGGACATCCAGCATTATAACCTGTCACATTTGTCTATGTCTGTATATTGATACACAGTATTACAGTACATGGAGCTTGACTTTTAGTGTCAGAAATGTTCTGTTAAACTTACGTCGTAGATGAGATTAAAGTTCTACATCTGGTATCGTTCACATATGGGCATTTCTCGCTGGATTTCACGTACCAAAATTTACTCTCCAACATATTTACGCTCTATGCTCACTACTATATTACACACTCTCCTACATGCAATGCCTATTAGTACAACACGATATTAAGGAGTCCAGTGGGCGGTCCAACAGTGATAGACAGTGTGTGCATACAGAGATAGCTGTCAATCACTGAGTTGACCCGTCCACTGGACTCTTAAGTATAGAGTGAGCTGATTCAGTGAATATATGACAAGTTATAATGAATCTTTTCTCACAAAACTACTTTAGATATCAATCTGCTCAGCTCCTCTTGCATGAGGTCTGCCGATTGAACTGCACTGTAATATAAAAGGTTTGACATTTTAGGACAGTAGTGTATGGTCATTGCCACAGGTGGTTAATCTGATTGCAAAAAAATATTTAGGCAATTTTTATTAAATTTCCTGCATTGCAACATAGAGGGTTTGACATTTAAGAAAAGACTTTATCATTTGGTCATAATGGCCTGTGCCCCTACTAGCCTATACTTGGAATGTATGTGAATATATCTAGTGTAACTTTCTTCTCATTACAGTGATACATAAATTACTATTAAAATCACACATGGTTATTAAATGTCAGAAACCACGCAAAAGCAAGAAATGTAAAAAAAAAAGTGAAAAAAGAGAAGTAATTATATAAATATTAATAATAAAAATAAAATTATTTAACATTAATGAATGCAACTTAACCCATTATAATACAGACATTGGGAAGCTGGATGATTCTGGTAATGTATGACAAGCCTGGATACATAATGATAATATTAATAAAAGATTTTTTACAATTTAGTACTTTTAACATTGTCTTTGCTTTCCTTTCCTTTTCTTATTTTGACAATTATAAGAAATAAAGTAGGAAAAAAAAACAATAAAACAGAATAAACTTCATTACAAAAACTGTAAATACAATATGATCATAGAAAAATAAACATAGGTACTCCCATTTCCACATGATGATTTACACACATCTGTCTTAGTTACATTTTGGGTCTGTAGTTAAAAGTTTTCCTCTCATTTTCAGAAACCTGATGCCTGCAAATCTTGTGGCTGCAGCCTTCCGATCGGTAAGACAGATCCTGAATTGTAGCTATAGAATATGATATGGCTCAGCCGAATCTAGGGATAGTCGTGTTCTGTGAAGCCGAATATGTTATGTCTTTGTCATATAATGAGAACGTTGTCTCCTCTCCGATGAGCGTTGCTACAGAGAGATTGGGTCTCTTGATATTGAGGTTTAGACACTTCAGGAAGATTCCTTACTAGGTTGTGGAGTAAAAGAAGTAGTAAAATACATAAAGGAAGAACAGGAAATTTCAGTAAAATGGTAAAAGTAGATGGGAAATAACGAACAATACAGCAAGGGGGCTATTAATTGTGCATGGTCTGATAGCAGGAATAGTAACACTTGGCAACATTCTAATGTTTCGTCCGTGTCATGTCCCTTTTTGTGCCATAGACAAGCTAATATGGCCATGACCCTTTCCTGGACATGACCACATTCTACCAGGCACAGGAGATTTGCACACCTATCCAGGACTTAGGGAAGCCACCCCCCTTTTCAGGAGCCTTCCGGACATTTCGGGGGAGTTGACTACTATGAGTAAAATGCATTTACAGTCTAAGGACTTATGTCTAGTTATATGAAACTGTAACAATGCACATAGAGACTAGAGTCATACAGTGGTGCCATATGGTGGCACATGGAGGGCGTATGTGAAGTCTAAAAGAGGATAGATCAGCTATCAGAAGGAGGTGGGTACTGCTTATTTGTAGAGTCTGTGAGCTGGGGTAGGAATTAGGAAACTTTACAGATCAGATAATGCTTGCTGGGATATAAGGTGTGCAAAGAGAGGAAAGGAAACTCTCCCTCTCTAGTGCTCCCATTTACGGTAGCTACCCTATAATGTCAAACCCCTTATCGATATGTTATTATTACTCTTAGAATATCAGTTATTTTCTTCACGACCGTATGTGCAGGCCGAGGCTCTCCTCATGGGAAGTCTCATGCTCCATTCTGATGACTATAGAGAAGGTCCTATCAGAACCCTCCATTAAAGTCAATGAAGGATGGATGGCACATTGATGAGTGCCGTCAAATTAGAATTTTAAAGGAATTGCTCTTCTCTGTTGTTCGCACATGTTAAAGGGGATGTCACAAGATGAAATTTATCACTATCCACAGGATAAGTCCAACCATTGGGACCTCCACCCTTCTTGTGCAGCCCCACTCAAGACCCCCAGTACTGTGATTGGTGGAAGTCCCAAAGGTCGGACCAACGCCAATCATAAGTTGGAATCTTTTAACATTGACAGATATGATTTTTTTTTCTAATAACCTTTTATTTTTTTTTCCAGTATGCAACTGACTACATAACATATACAAGGAACACGACCAATGGAAATGTCACCGTTGAGCGGGTGAGCTTCTGCAGCTTCTGGAATGCATTCTATAGAGAAAAAGTACACACTTTAAGAGTAGTATATATTGGAGGATTACTTAAAGGAGTTGTCCCAGCTGGACAACCACTGTTCACATGATCTCTAGGAATATCATAGAGAGGGTTCCCCTAGTGTGTGGACCTAGTTGAAAGATTTCATAAATGGGCCCCCCATCACTGCTCCTTAAAAATAACTGACCCGCACAAATTATAATGCCCCGTCAGTGGCTCCCACATGGTAAAATGCCCCTTAGTGGCCCTCATACAGTATAATGTCTCCTTAGTGGTCCCATACAATATAATGCCCCTCATTGGCCCATCACACTATCAAATGCCCCTGCAAAGGCATCAGATATTAACAGGTCCCCCCCAGTGGCCCTTCATACATTAACCTGCCCCACCCTGATGGCCCCTCAGATATATTATAATGTTCCCACAGTATAATGTCCCTTTTTCAGGCTGCCCCATAGTATAATATCCCCTTTTCAGGTTGCATCCCCAGTATAATTTACCCTTTCCAGGTTTCTCCCCCCCCCTCTCATATATTGTCCCCTTTCCAGGTTGCCCCCCAATATAAAGTCCCCTTTCCAGGTTTCTCCCCATATACTGTCCCCTTTCCATGTTGCCCCCCCCCCCCAGTATATTGTCCCATTTCCAGGTTGCCCCCAGTATAAAGTCTCCTTTCCGGTCCCCTGCATTATCATTGTACTCCACTCAGTTGGAGCTCATATATATTAGGGTGGCCCGCAACAGCACTCTAAATGCAAGACTGTCCCAAGGAGGCCCTGCTAACACAGGGCCCTATGGTTAAAGCGGCTCAGGACATACATCATCTGATCGGCGCCGTCACCCTGAGCATTTTGGTGTTTTGTTTATCCAAATCTGTTAAGCCCATTTAGTGTTGATGTAAATTAGGGTATACTAGTCAAGTGCTAACATTGCATGACATACAGCAAGCATTGACCCCACTCCCAGAGAAACCACAGTGTTACCGCCCACTTGGCTAGTATATCCTAATGTGCATCCATACTAAAAGGGCTGATATCTTTGGAACAGCTGAACAGATTTGCCTAAATAAAACAGCAAAATGCTCCGGGTGACAGCGCCGATCAAATGATAGTTGGCAATAGTCTTTTCAGACCTGGTGACAAGTCCTCTTTAACCTGGAAGGCTAGCTTATAATAGTAAATTTCCTCTTTACTGACCCTAGGTTCACACCTGTGCTTGGGTTTCCGTTCTTCGGGTCCACTTGAGGACCCAAAAAACTCGCAGAACTTTTCTCTCTGCATTTTTCAAGCGAATTTGGGGAGGGAATGGAAACCGATTGCTGGTGTGAACCCAGCCTGAGCTAAAATGCCAGACTGGACATGGCTGATTCCCAGCAGAATACCAGTAGTCGGTTCACCATCCGGGTAACAACCCCTATAATACGAGTGCTTATGATATAAAGTGATTATACCTTCCTAGAATTATCCATGATGATTAATTCTACCATATGATACAATGCTTTCCCGGATGATGCTTAATATCTAATATTGAATTGATACATTCCATTATTGTGATGAATTCTGTTCACTAATTTTAAGAACAGAACATAGATAGAAGTCATCGTCCAATACAATCTATATTGTGCCCCTTCATTTACCCCCTGATCCCGGTAGTTTCTTTGTATCCGCATACTAATGACTACTTAAAGAGCATAGACCGAAATCACAAATATCTCATTAGTACCTCCTGTAATGAGCCAGCGTCTGGCGTATTACAGGAAACCAAGAATTAACATGCACTTGATACTGTTCCGTGATGTTCTTGTTTTTCCATCATTACAGATTAGTCAGTCATTTTAATATTTGTGATAACTGAAGAGTTCAAGGAAGTTGCAGAATGGACAACCATGCAGGATAATGTGTTCTTCTGGTGCATGTCCAGGCTTTCTAATTACTTACAATGTCTTAAGAATTCCAATTCCTTACAGATACTGAATATCTATCAGGCTTTGTAGTGAAGACATGTTTAATAAAACTAACCTACATGGCCTGATATCTTCTGTATGTGCCAATGATAGAGCAGTAGTCAACAAGCCGCTTCAGATGCTCTCAATATTACTCAGAGGAGGCTTATGAAATCAGAGCAAAGGGAAATATTACCCCAGCTGTGTATTTGTGTGTGGAACCATCATTACAGCAGTATTTCTACACATGAACAGATAGATATCTTTTCAACAGTTGTGTCCATGAGGTCATGAAGTCTACTTAATCCATGAGTGATCACCATGTAGTTCATTTTTTTACTCATGGGTTTACTTAAAGGGAGTGTCACCAGAACCAGCATATCACCCCAGCCCTGCAGATAGATAGGTTAGTGTCACCAGAACTAGCATATCACCCCAGCCCTGCAGATAGATAGGTTAGTGTCACCAGAATCAGCATATCACCCCAGCCCTGCAGATAGATAGGTTAGTGTCACCAGAACCCAGCATAACACCCCAGCCCTGCAGATAGATAGGTTAGTGTCACCAGAACCAGCATATCACCCCAGCCCTGCAGATAGATAGGTTAGTGTCACCAGAACCAGCATATCACCCCAGCCCTGCAGATAGATAGGTTAGTGTCACCAGAACCAGCATATCACCCCAGCCCTGCAGATAGATAGGTTAGTGTCACCACACCCAGTATATCACCCCAGCCCTGCAGATAGATAGGTTAGTGTCACCAGAACCAGCATATCACCCCAGCCCTGCTCAACCCCCATCCTTCCTCCATCTTTCCTAAGTGGTCTGGAGGGATAAGGATAACAGGCACTAGAAGAGGCCCCCTTACCTCAATGTACACTACTAGTTCTTCACCAGTCAACTGGTGAACTGGGCATTTACTGTATGAGACTACTGTGTTATAAAACTGTATTGGAATATAAAGTATATTAGATACAACATATTATTACTACCAATCATATCATATATATTTAGGACATATCAACCTCTAGGGCCCCTTACCTAATGGAATAATGGGGACCTCCTTGGAACTTCTCCCCATAGATGTCAATGGGGACTCCCCTCATTTGCACCTACCATACATTAATGCACAGCCTCTGGATATACCATACAAGTCTATTATGGGGATATCTTTAATGCTGTCAATACATGTGTAAAAGTATTTTTCTGATTTTCAGGTACCTGTGGGGATGGAGGTCGAAGGAATGAACATTCTAGGACTTGTCCTCTTTGCACTTATTTTGGGAGTAGCCTTGAAAAAGTTGGGCCCAGAAGGAGAAGAGCTGATAAGATTCTTTAATGCCTTTAATGAGGCCACGATGGTTATTGTTTCTTGGATTATGTGGTAAGTAATTCCAGCCTGTCAACTTGTGTAATAAAACTAGACCAGACTCCCAAAAGTGTTCACAAGATCCCTCCTGAAGTTATACGTATGCCCTTATGTGCCTTAAGTTAGAGACAACTAAATCTTCTATAAGTATTCTTCTTGGACTATTAGTCACAGTAATATGGGACAGGAGAATTATATGCAATACTAAATCTTTACTGGGCTTTGCACCTTGTAAATCCTTTTTTGTTTAAAAGGTCCATCAAACAGAAGTTGATCATAGGTTTTCTGGCTGCTTTAACTCCCAGAGATCAGCTGTAATCTGTGTGAGAACCTGGGAGCAAGTGTTCAAATCCACTGCAGTGCCCCCACAGGAGAAATAATGTATTACATGCTGACCATTGAAATCAATACACTGTCTATGTAATGTAAGGCATGTTGGGTCCTCTAAAGAGAGATACCCTTGAAGCTGCTCCCATCCTGGCTCATGGATGGAGGTCTTAAATGAGTGCCCCCCCCCACTGTTATTTTAGAATGCCCCTTAGGGTGTGTGATAATGGGTCTTTTAATGGATAATCCCTTTCATTCTGGCTAAATAAGGTGATATGTCCTAGTAAAAAGTAGACAGTGCTTGGTCTGATTCAGATATCCATAGACAATAAAATATCCAAGTATGAAACCGAACATTCTGAATGTTATGTTATGAAATGTAGTTTTATATTCTTGCCGTATCGCCGAGGTTACAATGCACATTGTTTGTCGTGATTTAGGTACGTCCCTATTGGAATTATGTTTCTTGTTGGAAGCAAGATTGTTGAAATGGGAAACATTGTGCTCTTGGTAACCAGTCTCGGGAAGTACATCATGGCATCTATTTTGGGTCATATTATCCATGGAGGAATCGTTCTTCCACTTATATATTTTGCTTTTACGCGCAAGAACCCCTTTACATTCCTGTTGGGATTGATAACTCCTTTCGCAACAGCATTTGCAACATCTTCAAGGTAAGCAAGCGTTAAAACTTTTAATAACTTGCAGCTAGTCAACAATCTCCATCAGTTCTGTAGACTTTAAATGGAGGGGCAGTGAGCATGTGTGCCTGCTGCTTCATTAAAATGGGGGAAACATAGCCCCTGTGATTGGGAGATGTCTCAGCTGTGGAGCCCAAAGTGATCACACATGTATAGATTTTTGGGACATCCTCTTTAAATATGTGATTGATGGGGGTCCAACCCTCAGGATCTGCATCACTTATGTGTTCAAACATAGCAGATGGAAGCACATACATCCAAAAATGGCAGACAGAGGGTGTAGCGATCACTACGTCACCTATATTGTTTACACAAGTGCAGTGGCTTGTTCATAAAGTTCTTTCAATGATTTCTCTTTTGCATCTGAGCCCAGTGCTGCATTTCAGTCCCATGGCAGATGCAAGGAGATGAATCACAGTCATTTTTTGTAACTGTTGTTGCTTTCGGCCCCCCCTCCCCGGCCCAAATACGGCAGACAGAGGGAAATGCGTCCAAACATTGCAGACTGAAGGACATGCGTGCAAACATTGCAGACAGAAGGACGTGTCCAAACATTGCAGACAGAAGGACATGCGTGCAAACATTGCAGACAGAAGGACATGTGTCCAAACATTGCAGACAGAAGGACATGCGTGCAAACATTGCAGACAGAAGGGCATGTGTCCAAACATGGCAGACAGAAGGACATGTGTCCAAAAATGGCAGACAGAAGAACATGTGTCCAAACACGGCAGACAGAAGGACATGCGTCCAAACATTGCAGACGGAAGGACATGCGTCCAAACATGGCATGGCAGACGGAAGGACATGTGTCCAAACATGGCAGAAGGAGGGTGCAGTAATCACCACGTCACCTACATTGTTTACACAAGTGCAGGGGCTTATTCATATACTTGTTCTACACCTGCCTAGTGCTGCAGCTCAGTCCTATTTGGTGCCCATGTAAACAATTAAGGAGACATGGTAAGCACTTCCTTCATTTTGTTGGTCAGTGAGGGACTATTCCATCATTGATGGGCTATTCTAAAGATGGGCGAATAATACATACATCCCACAAATGCCTTCAAATGTCTATCCTGTCACTATATTTTTGTTGCACCTGGACTATACCACAAAAGAATTGTGTCCTGTCATTGACTGTAAACTAGACCTCACTTATATCAGTCTCACGTGGTTGCTTGGCCCCTATCAAATTGTCAGAGGGACTGGCCCACCAGAGGACCAGATGATCCTCTTAAGGGTTCATGCTCTGATCCAAAGATTGTAGAGGACAACCCTATTTGGAAATGACCAATTGTTTGCCCCAAGGGTTTCATTTCAGGGTTTATTCACAGTTAACGTATTAGTGTATAAGCATACAAAGGTGTGCATCTACAAGTCCATGGGAAAACAGTGTAGATGGCATATGGATGATATGTCTGTGTCGTCCAGGATCCTCCAAGGAACCCAAAGTGAGCTTGGGCTGCAAACAGGACAGAAATAGGACTTGTCTTGAGTTTTGGCCAGGGCTCACAGCATCCTAGTCTCGTGTTAATATGGGTGGGCGTGTGTGGGGAGCCAGAGAAAATAATGGGTCAGTGTGCTAGCCGTTGAAGACATTAGCCTTAGATCTTACTGACGTTTTGTCTTGTGTTTGCACATGTTCTGCACATGACACATGGCACATGTTTTTATGCCACTTTCTAAAATTTCCTTAACCAGTTTTTCTCTCTGTTTCTTAGCTCTGCAACTCTTCCGACTATGATTAAATGCATTGAAGAAAACAATGGGATTGACAAAAGGATCAGCAGGTTCATCCTTCCCATTGGGGCCACAGTGAATATGGATGGTGCAGCTATATTCCAATGCATGGCAGCAGTGTTCATCGCCCAGATGAATAACTATGATCTAGATGCTGGAGAGATCTTCACAATTCTGTAAGATATTAGTAATATCATGTCAATAAATTAAAAAAATTAATCTAATGCAAAGTATTAGCGTGACCTTCAAACCATAAATGTATGCACTGACCAGTTATATCCCGGAAACCTGTCTGACAAGTCTGAACAATGGAGCGCTGTGTATGTCAGTAATGGTCACATGATCCCACTGAATTGTTATAGCTTAATCTTTGCATGATGAAAAAATACTTATTAGCATGATTCCGATATGTGTCTACTTCTTCCTTAGTGTGACTGCCACTGCCTCAAGTGTTGGTGCTGCTGGCATACCTGCAGGGGGCGTTCTCACTATAGCAATTATCCTAGAGGCCATTGGACTCCCTACAAATGACTTGTCATTGATACTGGCTGTGGACTGGATAGTGTAAGTATGCCTAAGGGGATCTATAGTGTGTCGCAACTAGGTCCACTTTTCCATCCATTCTTTTTATTGTTCCAAACCATCTACGCTAAAATGAAGCAGCTTTGCAAATAGTTTGAATTAAAATGATGCTAACATTTTGTGTATACAGCTCCTGTGCAGACCTATGCATCTATAAGATTACAGGAAACAAACCTGCTTGTAGCCTGCTTTCATGCATTAGGCTGCTATCTGTTTTCTAGCTGACATACAATAGAAGAATACACAGATGGCAAAGAGTAACCTATGACTGCAGTATCTGACTACGCACGGTTTGATTGTAGTCTGTTACCATGGAGACACATAGGACTGCATAGCTATTGTAGGCACATAGATGCAGGTGATTTTTAATTAGCAAAGCTGAAAAATTGCAAAGCAGCCCATCTAACCCTACAAATAAAAGAGAAAAAGGACTATGAGACAAGCTGTTCAGGGTGCAGTTAACATCCACAACCAAGAATTCTAGCTCAATGTTCTTAGTAAATCTCCTGTATAAACATGAGGTCAAACTCACAATGGAAGTCTATTAAAGCCTCAGGCTAGGTCCACATCTTTGTTAGAGTCTCTGCTGAAGACGCTGCTGCACAAACCACTAAAAGTCGTCAGGGAGATGTGCACGGAGAGTCCTGCACAAAGGATTTTTCTCTCCGTTGGTTTCAGTATAAAAAATGTCAGAAACTAGACAGACACACAACGGACTCCATTATAGTCTTAGGGGTCCACGGGTGTCTGTTGGTAGGTGCTGCTCTAGTGGTCCGCCTCTCCGTCATTTGGGTCCCCTGGTGGACCCAAATGACAGAGAGCCCAGCGCAGGTGTGAACCTAGCCTCGGTCTGACTACCTAAGGGTGTGTTCACACGGAGGAATTTGCCGCAGATTTGAACACAGCCTTAGACCTGCATTGTGAGTTTGACCTTCTGTTCATATAGGAAACACTGGAGTACCTCTGTAATGTCACAGAAGAGATAATGCACTCAGCCAGAGTAACCGTAGGGTAATGGAGCACTATGCATTTGTAGTACAAGTACTGTCTGAAGTGTTATGCATGCTGGTCATACACATAAGATTGTTTGGCTAACAGCTCTCTCCTGATCATCCCCCTTACACATGCACACTCGGCTTATCCGAGCAGTGCTTGTGCCCTGGTGTCAGGTGGCCCCCATATACATTAGATGGTTGTGAGGTCTCATCGAGATTGTCAGGTTGCCAACATTCTCCTAATGTGTAATGCCAACTTAAATGTTGCTTTGTGTAGTCTTGCATTCTAATACATTCCTTTATTACTTTATGTAAAGGGATCGGACCACTACAGTGGTAAATGTTGAAGGGGACGCCCTCGGAGCAGGAATCCTCCATCATCTAAACCAAAAAGAAGCAGCGAAGAACCAACAAGAGCTGAATGATGTTTATGTAGAAGCTGTGCCAAACTGCAAGTCTGAAGAAGAAACCTCACCCCTTGTAATGCACAGGGACCAGCTCTCAAATCCTGAAAACATATCCGTGCCCGAATCCAAGGAATCAGTTCTGTGATGTGCCATGTTGTGCTAAGTTTTTTGGTTAGACTGCTGGTCGGTCCTTAAGACCAGACATTGCTCACTGCCAGTATGAGCTGCTAGAGCCTAGATAGTGACTCCTTCCCAAATCCTCAGCCATCCCCCAACAATATAATCTTAACCACTAATAAATGCCATAGTAGCTGGAAGATTTCCAGATTGAAAAAAAAAAATAGTTTTGTCCTCTGGTCCCCATATATCAAAACCATCTTAAAGAGCAATTGACCTTTTTGCCCGTAGCAACCAATCACTTTTCTTTTAGATGGTTTTAACAAAAAAGGTCCAAAGTAGACTGAAAATCACATAGTTAGGAAAGTAAAATACCCAGCATTATCAAGAGCATACTTACCAACTGTAAAGTGGTTAAAATAGGGACTACCCCAAAACTGAGTCAAATCACCCACTTTTGGGTTGGGGTTCGCAAGCCAAAAGGGTTTACGGGCCACTACATGGCCAACTGTGCTGGGATTGTTTCCGAAAGTTTGCAGCAATTCCAGAATATTGGAACCAGTTGCAGAGCGGGTCTAGAGGCCCCAGTATTATAAATGCCACATGATAGGGGGCATTCTTACAGATTTGTCATTGGGTCTAGGAACTCCATGATACATCTCTGCATGTCATTTGACCCTGTTAAATCTTGGAGCCTGCTTTAGTAAGAGACATGGTTCTAGTCTCCATAGACATATGTGACAGTTACTTGAATTGTATTGCCAGGACTATACCACGTATTTGGTAATTCACCATTATCTGTAATGGAGGATAAGGTTAGTAATAATGGACTGTGGGACCCGGGATATGGGGATTTTGCCTGTCCACTTATGTTTACTATTGAAATGTTTTACTGTAGTCGGCATTCCTGTATATCCATAGATTGTGTTACATTCTACCAGTGACTCCCACTATTACTGGTGCGGCCAGGGCAGTGCCTGGGCAGCATTACCGAAGTCCTGCTCATCCCTTGTAACCCATCATGAATGTTTGTACCTGTGTTTTGTGCTCTGTGTAAAGAGAATCTTTGTCATTTTCAGTTTTGTTACTCTACATTCACATCTGTGTCTTAAGTTCTGTTCTTCTGGTCTGTCGGAGGACGACAAACAGACAAAAAGGATCCTGACACAAATGGAGCCTGAGGAACCCCATTGACTACAATGGTGTCCATTGGGTATTCGTTTTTTACCTGAAATCTCCAGACGAAAAAGACAGGGCTTGCAGCACTTTTTCATCCATCGATTTCTGACAGATCTGCACAGGATGAACACCCAGCACGGATGTGAATGTAGCCTTAGATGTGCTAGTGAGATAGACGGTTATTTTGCAGCAAGGTCACTCCATAAGAACTGCATTTCTCTATTGCTAGGTTGCTTTATCTTTGATTTATCTGCATGGCTAGACATAAGACCTAGAGATGGTCTCCTTCTCCAGGATTATGTTCTAGGTTGTTTCTTCCCTGGGTTCTGTCCAAAAGTGACAAGAGGAAATGAAGCCATTACAATGGACTTTACTGTTCAGCTCACAGATGGATTAGCTTTATGCTGACAGTAGAAAAGCAGCTTTGTATTTGTTATGTTGTCGCTCATCTCAACATCTTTTATTAATCAGATTTTTCTAAAAATAAATTTAGTTGGAAAACCTATTTATATGGATTTTTGAGCCCTATGAAATCTATGAAATTGTATATAATACCACATGGAGTGATCCTGACCTCATCAATCCCATGCCAGTTCTTCTCTGGTCCGTTTCCAGTCTTTGTGCACTGGGCTTCAGTGTGGCCACTGTGATGTGCTCACACCACTGATGTCACCTATGTCCATGTCACCTATATCAAAAGGGCGTTCTGCTGAGTACTTGTATATCCCATTCAAAAAAGCAGCTAAGTATGGCTCAACTTGGGTGGCCTCAGTGCAAACATGTATTACATGGTCACCAATTCATTTGAATATGCACGGTGTAATACTAAATTTCTGTAAGTCTAAGGCCCCACGTATTGAAATGCAGCCAAAAAAAGCGCAGCAAAAAAACATTTTTAGGCTGAGGCCCCACGGTGCGGAAACGCAGCTTTTTTTGTTGCAGATTTTGCTGCATTTTTTTGAGCCAAAGCCAAGTATGGCTACAAAAGGAATGGGAAATATATAGGAAGTTCTTATACTTCTCCCTTCTGCTCAATCCACTCCTGGCTTTGGCTCAAAAAAACACATCAAAATCTGCAACAAAAAAAGCTGCGTTTCCGCAACGTGGGGGCCTTAGACTCAGAATTTCAATGGGAAATTTTGATCAGGGAAGGTTTTGCAAAAAAAACTAACAGAAAACTTTTGCTCACTTTTCCTGGGCTCTACTGCAGTATTCTCCAGCGTTACAGCCTTCTTCCCGGCCTGTATGCCATCTTCTTCAGCCCCTATGTCACCACTGTTGCCTATGACTGGGCCTCAACAGTGACATGGGGGGCATCGATGTCATTGACCCACAAGTCACTGCTATGGCCTGTGATTGGGCCTCAGTGGTCATATGAGGGATATCGACATTACCGCGCTTTGATGCTACAATGATGTAACGTATACTGCAGCGTCAAAGCATGATGATATTGACAACCCCCAAGTGAGTGCTGAGGCCCAATCACAGGCTTCAGCGGACACCTGGGGACTGAGGAAGATGGCGGACGAATCGGGCAGAAGACTGGAATGCCAAAGGATGTCTCAACGGGGCCCTGGAACAGTAAGTATATATTTGGATTTTTTAAATACATCTTCCCTGGCCTCTGATTCTTATATTATGGTGCCTGAATAGACCCCACAGTATAATACTCAAGCACCAAAAATTTCAGGTTTAGTAAAACTTAGTAAAAAATTTTGGAATCTTTGTAATGAACCTGGCTTGTCATGAATCAGTATACCCAACACTAAATGTCTGGATCAGTGTGTTCCACAGTGTATAAATATATATAAAAGGTTTTCTGATTCACTATATTAGACTTTTGCTCATTAGATCAAATTCCATTCCACATTCACTGTGTATTTTTAGAATTGGAAGTATGATGTGACCAGGCTGTGTCAAGGACATGACACAGATAACAAAGTGACCTTAAAAGTAGTGATTTACAATTGTATGATGTTGGGAATGCATGTGCAGGACTTGTGCTATCCGTGTTCTGTGTCCTTCTCTATAATGTGTATACAATGTAGCAATCACAGATTAAACACGTGGTGCATTAAAAATACACAAAACCTTTTCTATAGAACCAGAGCCTTATTGACATACATCTAGGGTATGCTCATACAGTGTACAGGTTTCTGCAATTTCTTTTAGTCTTTTTTTTTTTTTTTTTTTTTTGTATTAAAGACAGTCTGAAGCAATGCAGAGATATCTTTTTATGGATGTGCAAGACAGCCTGCAAGTGTACCCAGGGTAAAACTAAAAGTTATATAGCTTTATATTGCACAATAAAGGTTCACACTAGGGTTTGGGTTTCCGTCCTTTGGGTCTGCATAGGGACCCACTTAAAAAGTGGTTACATGCAGAAATCTGCAACCCCATAGACTCCTTGCAAGACTTTTCTCTCCACCGATTTTATGCAGATTCTGTGGTTGAGACTCCAACACAAGTGTAAATCCAGTCGTAAACTTTATTTATATAAAACAAAAAAAAAATTTTAAGGTTAAGGCCACACATTGCAGAAACACTGCCTTTTTTGTTTCAGTTTTTTGAGCCAAAGCCAGGAGTGGCTATAAATGGAATGGAAAATACATAGGACGTTCTTATACTTCTACCTTCTGCACAATCCACTCCTGGCTTTGGATCAAAAATCTGTAGCAAAATCTGCAACAATAAAAGTTGCATTTCCACAAAGTGTGGCCTTAGGGGTTTTCCAGCCCAAAATCGAATTTGCATACAATAGGATAGCTCATTGGTATGTGATCTGTTGGGGTCTGACACCTGGACCCAGCATAGATCATCTGTTCTAGCAGCCTCTGGGTGCCTGAAGCTGCTAATGGATGGACAGCATTAGGAGAGGTGCTGCAGTTCATTGGACAGGGCTGCTGCGCTGTTCCTATTACTTGAATATGAGCGGTGCTGCACGTGTTGCTCATCCACTGTCAGCTTCCTGCACCCGGAGGCTGCTAGAACAGATGATCTGTGCAGGGTCCAGGTGTCAGACCACGACAGATCACATAATGATGACCTATCCACAGGATAGATCATCAGTATGAAAATTCAATTTAGGGCCTGACAACTCCTTTAACGCATGGCAAGGTCCACAACAGCAGCTGCATTATCAATAATTACCTCTAGATGCAAAGGGATCTTTTGTTGAGACAATTTTATTACAAGGGAACTTGAACATACTGTAAATGGGATATGTTATATGTGCGTATTATTTGCTGTGTATTATAGGGATTATTTGGTTATTGCAATATACAGACCTCACAATATAGTATATGTAGCGATAGGGCAGATTGTGGTGGTCGCAGGTTTTTCTTAACATGAAGCACATCTACAGATAAGGAGCGCATAAAAAGGGCTCACCCCCTGTCTCTATTCACATTGTTTGCAGTGTATATACAGTACAGACCAAAAGTTTGGACACACCTTCTCATTCCAAGAGTTTTCTGTATTTTCATGACTATAAAAATTGTAGATTCACACTGACGGCATCAAAACTATGAATTAACACATGTGGAATTATATACTTAACAAAAAAGTGTGAAACAACTGAAAATATGTCTTATATTCTAGGTTCTTCAAAGTAGCCACCTTTTGCTTTGATTACTGCTTTGCACACTCTTGGCATTCTCTTGATGAGCTTCAAGAGGTAGTCATCTGAAATGGTTTTCACTTCACAGGTGTGCCCTGTCAGGTTTAATAAGTGAGATTTCTTGCCTTATAAATGGGGTTGGGACCATCAGTTGTGTTGTTCAGAAGTCAGGTGGATACACAGCTGATAGTCCTACTGAATGGAGTGTTAGAATTTGTATTATGGCAAGAAAAAAGCAGCTAAGTAAAGAAAAATGAGTGGCCATCATTACTTTAAGAAATGAAGGTCAGTCAGTCCAAAAAATTGGGAAAACTTTGAAAGTGTCCCCAAGTGCAGTGGCCAAAACCATCAAGCGCTACAAAGAAACTGGCTCACATGAGGACCGCCCCAGGAAAGGAAGAGCAAGAGTCACCTCTTCTGCGGAGGATAAGTTCATCCGAGTCACCAGCCTCAGAAATCGCAGGTTAACAGCAGCTCAGATTAGAGACCAGGTCAATGCCACACAGAGTTCTAGCAGCAGACACATCTCTACAACAACTGCTAAGAGGAGACTGTGTGCAGCAGGCCTTCATGGTAAAATAGCTGCTAGGAAACCACTGCTAAGGACAGGCAACAAGCAGAAGAGACTTGTTTGGGCTAAAGAACACAAGGAATGGACATTAGACCTGTGGAAATCTGTGCTTTGGTCTGATGAGTCCAAATTTGAGATCTTTGGTTCCAACCACCGTGTCTTTGTGCGACGCAGAAAAGGTGAACGAATGGACTCTACATGCCTGGTTCCCACCGTGAAGCATAGAGGAGGAGGTGTGATGGTGTGGGGGTGCTTTGCTGGTGACACTGTTGGGGATTTATTCAAAATTGAAGGAATACTGAACCAGCATGGTTACCACAGCATCTTGCAGCGGCATGCTATTCCATCCGGTTTGCGTTTAGTTGGACCATCATTTATTTTTCAACAGGACAATGACCCCAAACACACCTCCAGACTGTGTAAGGGCTATTTGACCAAGAAGGAGAGTGATGGGGTGCTACGCCAGATGACCTGGCCTCCACAGTCACCAGATCTGAACCCAATCGAGATGGTTTGGGGTGAGCTGGACTGCAGAGTGAAGGCAAAAGGGCCAACAAGTGCTAAGCATCTCTGGGAACTCCTTCAAGACTGTTGGAAGATCATTTCAGGTGACTACCTCTTGAAGCTTATCAAGAGAATGCCAAGAGTGTGCAAAGCAGTAATCAAAGCAAAAGGTGGCTCCTTTGAAGAACCTAGAATATAAGACATATTTTCAGTTGTTTCACACTTTTTTGTTAAGTATATAATGCCACATGTGTTAATTCATAGTTCTGATGTCTTCAGTGTGAATCTACAATTTTTATAGTCATGAAAATACAGAAAACTCTTGGAATGAGAAGGTGTGTCTAAACTTTTGGTCTGTACTGTAGATGGTATAGATAGAAAATATTTCCAACGTATACTCTAATGGAAGTGTCCAACATGTTTCACTCTATAGGCACTACATAGATATACAATGGCATATGCCATCCATAGGCTTCAATGTCTCTGCGGTCGACTATGGCACTCTATAATTTATAAAGGGTATGTTAAAGCTCCTTCTTCAGATGTCTCTGATCGTAGGCAATGCCGCCAAGTCTCTTCTGTGTGAGTCCCGGCGTCCAGCATACTTGTCGGGTTAAGGTAATAAAAATTGATTTTGACAATTCTGTTAAAAAAGAAGCAAAACAAGAATCATCAGACACCTTCTTGGTAAATTAATGGAATTAGTTAGATTAGTGGCCCTGCCCTACAGTAGTGTTAGCAAATAAAAGCATGGGGTATGGGGTATTAGTCCAAGGGTTATAGAACTGGCTGTGGAGGGGTTAACAAACGCAAGGCCTAGTGCTCTTATGGGGGGGGTGGGGAGAAGGTTAATCTTTGCTAAGGGGTGCCCTCTCTTCTATATATGCCACTAAATGTATCCTAAATTCTTTAGAAAGTTTCTTCCTACTTGCTATTCCCAGGCGACTCCATTCACGTCATTGGTAAAGCAAATAAATGAAAAAATGACTCGAAATATGCTGCACAATATCACAACATCTCTGGATCTTTTACTTTCTCACTGGAACTGTCTGATAAATGATATCTTTTCTTCAAGGCTACAGGTTGTGGTAACCCAAACATCATGCAATACGTGAGGGTTCACACATCGCTGTTCTCAAAGCAACAGTCTTTAGCTTTGATAGCACGCTCAGGACGCCCAGACCCTCCCGTGTAGTCCAAAGCTGGACATCAAGGACTAAGACAAAAAAACAAGCATGAGCGAGTGGTAAAAGGCGCGCTGTCCTGCGTGACATCATCAGTAGTTCTTTAGATGAATTATCTACTGAATTGTAACAACTTTATTTGTCAGGAGAACACATTGCTCAATGAAGCATGCCATATCCTGACCAAGGTCAAACCGGGCCAGGGTCAGTTGTCCATTCTGGACATTACAAATATAAAACATATAGTTAAAGGATTTTCCAATTACTTTATTAACCCCTGCAGAGGATTAAAATAACAAATTCTGTGCACTCACCTCTCCATTTTACTGGGGATCCAGTAGACAGTCTCCGTTCAGTCCCTCGGTCTTGATACTCAGACATGAGCACGTCAGCCAGTCAGTAGTTGAGTGGTGATGCCCCATCTTAACAGAGCATCGATTGTCTGCATCACTCACATGCAGGCCAAAGGTCAGGACGCCGGGGACCTGAACAGGGACTCTCCCCTGCCGAACAGAGAGGTGAGTATGCAGAGTTATTATTTTGAGCCTCTGCAGGGGTTAAAACAAAATCAGTTCGAATATCCCCTAAAAGCAAAGTACAACTACCCAGAGGTGGGGCATTTGACATCAGCCTCATGGGGTTTTTTTTTTTTACTTGCTCTGGATCAACACTGTAGGGTTATAGGTTGGACTTGATGGACCTGTTTCGTCATCCAACCTCATCTACTATGTTACTATGTAACTACTGTAGTTTCCAGTGCCTGGAGGTTGCTGGAACAGCTGATCTTTGTGGGTCCATGTTTTGGACCTTATCCTGTGGATAGGTCATCAGTATGAAAACCCCTTTAAGAAAAATTAGTGAGGGAAAGTAATTACATAACATTCAATTCTGCAAGATACAGTCTCATGAATTATTCATCATCCTTCACCACTAGATGGCAGGGAAGAGACAAGCAGGGTCATAAGTGAATGTGAAATTCTGCAATGTATGTACAGAATACTTACCTGTCTGTGTCTGTGTCAAAGATTTTCCTCACAATGCAGTTCTAGGGGTTACAATACCTAAAAGCAATTCTGAGAAAAACTTAAGTGTTACTAATAGCATTTGTAAAACCCAGGTAACCAGCACCACAGGTGTTATTGCTCCTTGAAGTGAAGGTGCTATTATGCGCACAATTGGTGGTATCCCATGCCAGCACCCCGTGATCACCAATCCTCGGCACTTCTACACTCCGGGCTTTCAAATTACTCAGTTTCTAGTCTTTCTCCAGCCATTGCCGGCCAGCATAGACCAAGTGTGTATGAGCTACCACCATGGTCATACGCACATCACACTCAACAATCTATTAACCTGTCCTTCTTAGGGACACTAAGGGTCAGATCACCGGAATCAAATGGTGTTCTCCCCTTTTTAATCTCTGCCTCCATTTCCAAGGTATCACTGTTTTGGTCAATATACAAATGACGTCTTTGGAGCAACGTGGGCGTTGCCATTGCTCCAAAGAAATAAGCAGCATCACCTTTGCTGGTCCAAAGAGCTCATGTTTGACAAAAAGGTAGGCATCAATTCACAAGGGGGAAACACCATTTGATTCAGTTGACCCTAAACTATCTATCTGTAAGGTTTCTGGGTTGATACGCAGGGTTCTGGTGACAGACTGCATTAAAGAGGTGTGTGCCATTCCTTAAGACTGGAGTAACACATGCCAGTCTTAATAAATCAGCCCCAAATGTTCTAACAGCCAGGAGTTCTGCTCGTAGAGAGCCAGCTGTTGTAGGGAGTTTGTATGAGGGTCAGATTGGTGACTAAGATTTGTATCTGTTCTTATCGGTGAGTGCACTATTGGTAGGAAATGGAAGTTTCTGGGCGCACACCTATTGGGCCAATGGCTAGCTGTAGGACAGACCCTCCTGATCAAAGTCCAGAGGTCAAGTTGTCTAAAAGACGCAAAAGAGACGCAAAAATGCTCCAGAAGTGTTGACCGTGAGGGTCATGAACTCACCAAGGGTGTAATTGCATGGCACATTTGCACACTTCACTTTATCAGAGTTGTGCACACTTACCTCTGCCTGGGTCTTCTGGCTAGGAATAATACAAGGAATTTTTATAATTCAGGATGGATGTCAGGCTGTTACACAGGACACATCTCTTTTATATATTTTAGGTCACTGTGTGTTCACTTTCCATGTTTGTTTGCTCGATCAGGATATAATGCCCTTATGGGTTGTCCCTCCTGGAGGTTTGGGGGAAATGACTGACACTTGGTTGCTTTGTGAAGTTGCAGCCGGGCTCAGGACCCTTAGGAGGCCCATAAGATGTCTCTACCCAATATGAGGAGATCATCAGTATAAGTTAAGCACTATACTAGGCGTCCTGGTGGTGAATACTGGCGTGGCAGCCAGGAACTAGACTGATTCACCAAAAACTCACGTGAAAGAATATCATGCAATAGATTGCTAACCCTTGTGGGGTTGGAGGGATGAAGAAGGTTGGTGTGCGTCCTCCTTTTCAGGAAAACTTGTGTCACAAACCCAGACTTTTAATAAAAAATAAATAATTACCTTAGATGACTTCCTGGTTTAGCTTCCATCCAAGTCATGTTCCAAGACCTGTGTAGTAGATCAGACATTGACTTCAGGGATTGATCATTTCCAACAGGTGGCGCTAGAGGCACAGTTTTCTTTGGAAAAAGCTACTTGGCAGTACATGGATAGGACACGCATGATGTCACAGTACAAGGATCAAGTATATAGTAGTGTACTGCTCTCAGGTCTGGGTTTAGGTTAGGGGATCTGGTCTGGGGTCTGTATTAATTTTTTGTAAGAAGTTATAAAGGGGCTCACTATTTGTGATTCAATTGACGTAGCTTGGAGGCAGCACAATATATAACTGAGCAGGGCATAACATAACATAAAACATATCCTTTATATGTGGCTTTAGATAATGCACTTAATGATGTCACAGTACAGAGATAATATACACAGTGATGTCACAGTACAGGGATAATACACAGTGATGTCACAGTACAGGGATAATACACACAGTGATGTCACAGTACAGGGATAATACACACAGTGATGTCACAGTACAGGGATAATATACACAGTGATGTCAAAGTACAGGGATAATACACACAGTGATGTCACAGTACAGGGATAATACACACAGTGATGTCACAGTACAGGGATAATATACACAGTGATGTCAAAGTACAGGGATAATACACAGTGATGTCACAGTATAGATAATACACACAGTGATGTCACAGTACAGAGATAATACTCACAGTGATGTCACAGTACAGAGATAATACACACTTTGATGTCACAATACAGAGATAATACACACAGTGATGTCACAGTACAGAGATAATACACACAGTGATGTCACAGTACAGGGATAATACACACAGTGATGTTACAGTACAGGGATAATACACACAGTGATGTTACAGTACAGGGATAATACACACAGTGATGTCACAGTACAGGGATAATATACACAGTGATGTCACAGTACAGGGATAATACACACAGTGATGTCACAGTACAGGGATAATACACAGTGATGTCACAGTACAGGGATAATACACACAGTGATGTCACAGTACAGAGATAATACACACAGTGATGTCACAGTACAGGGATAATACACACAGTGATGTCACAGTACAGGGATAATACACAGTGATGTCACAGTACAGGGATAATACACACAGTGATGTCACAGTACAGAGATAATATACACAGTGATGTCACAGTACAGGGTTAATATACACAGTGATGTCACAGTACAGAGATAATACACACAGTGATGTCACAGTACAGTGATAATGGTTGAGTCTAAATCCTAGTGGTCTAAAGGACCAGGTCCCTCTGCCCACTAGGATTTAGCCTATTTTATATAAGAAAGCTAAATCCCATTTGGCTAAAGGACATGTACTGTATATAGAAGTGTAATTTATTAATTTATTTTAAACATCAAAATGGTTTATTTTCATTTATTTATATTTTTTGATAGCGCCAACGTATTCCAAAGTGTTTTTCAGGTTCTTGGTCCTTTTTATTGATGACTTATCTGATAAATTTAAGATCCGTGGGGCTTTGATCCGCTATTTGAAGCTGCAGTGGTGCTCGCTGAGTACCACTTCCATTTTAAAAGGCCCTATGACATAAGTCACATGACCTAATCGCAGATCTGGCCCATTCAAATAAATGAGCTGGGCTGTGAAATGAAGCTCATGTGAAGGCTGATCAGCTGTGGACTCCTGGCAATCTGTCATTGCACACTAAATATAGGTAGTTTGGAGCAGAAGTACCAGGTTCCTCTGCCCTCTTGGATTTAGCCTTCTCTATATACAGGTGCATCTCAATAAATGAGAATATCTGAGAAACGTTCATTCATTTCAGTGATTCAGTAATACAATCCATAATCAGCGTCTTCCATGATTGTGTGTCCTACTGAACCAGACTGAGGGACCATTTAAAGGCTTAGGAAACCTTGGCAGGTGACACTGAATTTACAATACTGAACTGAACTTACAATATTCTAATTTTCTTAGATTTGGGTTTTCATTACCTGTAATCCATAATCAACATTTACAGAAATAAAACACTTGAAATAGAAGACTCTGTGTGTAAAGAATCTAGAAAATATAGGAGGTCACTTTTTTAATTTAATTACTGAAAGAAATAAATGTTTCAAAGATATTCTAATTTATTGAGATGCACCTGTAGGTTATATCCTAGTACTTCAATGTGTCTCATTCTTCCTGTTCCGTATCTGCATCTCCTCTCCTAATTTCAGCCTATTGGCACATTTAGATGTCCACGTGTGGTCTGGACGATACAGTCGATGTATTGGCCGCATTTCCTTGATTGTCCATGGGTCAGATGAGCAAAACTCCCTGTAATATAGATCACTATGACACAGTAAGTTTGGTTCAGATGAGGTGCATACAACAAGTCTGGTTAAGTGTCTCATAGTAATAGTTGTCATCTCTCCTGGGAATGTCTGAGAGACTGCCAGAAGAGCTGTACACTCTTTTGGATACCCCACATACACCCCGATTCCCTTATTTTGTTGCCAATTGGAACTGACCCTTGGGGGTAGTTGATAAACCCTATTCTAGGCTCAGAAGGAGCTGCTCCTGTAACCAACCAGCATCCTTAGGCTCAGGCCCCACGTTGCGGAAACACAGCTTTTTTTGTTGCAGATATTGTTGCGTTTTTTTGAGTCAAAGCCAGGAGTGGATTGAGCAGAAGGTAGAAGTATAAGAACTTCCTATATATTTCACATTCCTTCTGTAGCTAGTCTTGGCTTTTGCTCAGAAAATTGCAGCAAAATCTGCAACAAAAAAAAAAAAAGATGAATTTCTTCAAGGTGGGGCTTCAGCCTTGTTCTGTGTAGAGCAGGATAAATCCTAGTGCACAGAGCACTGAATCCTTATGTTCAGATCCAGCTGTATTCTAGTGGCAGGGTGACCAAGTCTTTTAGCCCACTAGATTGTAAATGTAATGTTATTTATACAGTAAGATGGCTGCCATAGAAAAAGCAGAACTCTATACCAGAAATGCTGTTTTTCTTTCACCTCGCCTCTTAATTTGTCCAGGTTGTCCTTGGAATTGCAGTTCAGCTTCAGTCACTTGAATAGGAGTGAACTGTAACCAGGCCATGTAATTGATGTGATCAGCTGATATGTGAGGGTGCCTGGTGTCATACCGCTGATATGTGAGGGGGCCCAGTGTCATATCGCTGATATGTGAGGGGGCCCGGAGTCATACTGCTGATATGTGAGGGGGCCCGGTGTCATAGCGCTGATATGTGAGGAACCCTTGTGTCATACCGACGATATGTGAGGGGGCCCAGTGTCATACCGATATGTGAGGAGCCCTTGTGTCATACCGCCGATATGTGAGGGGGCCCGGTGTCATACCGCCGATATGTGAGGGGCCCCAGTGTCATACCACTGATATGTGAGGAGCCCTTGTGTCATACCGCTGATATGTGAGGGGGCCCGGTGTCATACTGCTGATATGTGAGGGGGCCCGGTGTCATAGCGCTGATATGTGAGGAACCCTTGTGTCATACCGTCGATATGTGAGGGGCCCCAGTGTCATACCACTGATATGTGAGGAGCCCTTGTGTCATACCGCTGATATGTGAGGGGGCCCGATGTCATACTGCTGATATGTGAGGGGGCCCGGTGTCATACTGCTGATATGTGAGGGGGCCCGGTGTCATACCGCTGATATGTGAGGAGCCCTTGTGTCATACCGCCGATATGTGAGGGGGCCCGGTGTCATACCGATATGTGAGGAGCCCTTGTGTCATACCGCCAATATGTGAGGGGGCCGGGTGTCATACCGCTGATATGTGAGAGGGCCCGTGGTCACACCCCCACCGATCAGATATTTGTCCCATATCCTATGGATAGATGATAAATACTTTTCATGGCATAAATCCCTTTACAGGGATTTATTTTAAGCTTATTACCTATTACAGCGGCCATTCCCCACAGCTCTGACACTAATCTATCCTGACTGCTAGGACCCCACGATCATCAGAACAGGGGTCCTGCATTTGTACTATTGCTCCATTCATCTCTATGGGACTGCTGAAAAGAAGTAGAGTTAAGAATTATCTCTGGCAGTCTCAAAGAGATGAATGGATTAGCAGCGCACATTGTGGATTATCATTCTATTCATAAAGGACAGGAACAGGAGCTGTGATCAGAGGGGGTCCCAATGGTCAGATCCCCAGTGATCTACTGGTTATTCTTAGAGGATATAGCAGCAGTGCCGGAGTACTAAAGCTCTGCCCCCAATGACTAGGTACACAGCTGCAGTATTTACCACCGCCTATATACAGTGGTATAATAATATATATAATAGCACATCCACACCGCTGACAGTGTACCTGTCCCACAGTCACAACAGGTGCACAGAATTAGGGGGACATTCTCCTGCAGGTCTTCCAATGTGGTGTACCTCATAACGTGTGTGCAATGTCCCAACACAGGCCTCTATGTGGGGGAAACAGGGCAGAGACTCAGTCAACGAATGAACTCACACAGATCCACCATTAATAACAGCAGAACAGATCTCCCAGTGGCCGCACATTTCTCCGGAGAAAACCACTCTATTGAAGAGTTGCGGGTTGTGGTTTTAATGGGACATTTTAAGACCCAGGAGGAGAGGAAACAATGGGAGTACAAGTTTATGCAAAAATTTAAAACTCTGCAATTTGGACTTAATATTCATGCCAGCTTCATGTCACACTATGTATGAACTGTGAGGGTCACAAATCACCTCCTGATAGCAAACAGATAACAGATCCCTCTGTCACACACCACAACTTTCCAGATTGTTTTTTGACCTGTTGTAAATAACTTCTCTACTTAGATTGCATTTTGTTTTGGTTTTTTAAGGACTCTAAAATCCTTTGAAGATCATGTGTATAGGGTATATAAAAAATCTGTACATTTTCAGTTCTTGTATAACACCATGTCTGATGAAGGAAGCTAGTCTTCTGAAAGCTTACTTATAAATATACTCAGCCTCTAAAAGGTATCGCCTGATTTCTTCACTCTTCCACCTATACACAGTGAACAGAGCTGCAGTATTCACCACCTACTGTATATACAGTGAACAGAGCTGCAGTATTCACCACCGCCTATATACAGTGAATAGAGCTGCAGTATTCACCACCTACTGTATATACAGTGAACAGAGCTGCAGTATTCACCACCGCCTATATACAGTGAACAGAGCTGCAGTATTCACCACCGCCTATATACAGTGAACAGAGCTGCAGTATTCACCACCGCCTATATACAGTGAACAGAGCCTTCTGCTTCCAGATCCGTCCCCTGTATAGGTGCTAGCACTGTAGAATGGCTGGAAGCGCTGAGTGCTGGACCCCACTGATCTGATACTGGGGACTCTATCCTAAAGGAGGGCCATCAGTATCAAAAATGCCCTCCAGCCCTGTTTAATGAAAGAGAAAACAAAAAGAAAAATAGGACAATGAATATTTTTAGAGAAAAATCTATTTTAATTTTATATTTAGTATCAAAAAAGTTTTAATTAAAATACAAATAAACACTATATAGGTACAAAATATAGAAAACCCCACGCAGGGGGCACACAAATAAAGATCCTATATAAAAACCCATAATGTAAGGAGAAAAACATAAAAACCTATAAAAGGGAGACCGAGGAAAAGGGGGAAGACCCAAATAAATAAGGAATGGGAAAAGGAAGGGAATCTCAGACCACAGGACGTTAAAAGAGTATATAGTAGATACTTAATAATGGAAATCTCATGGGGCCAGGGTAACAGCGAGTCTCAGATCCTGAGGGGCCGCATATATGCTGTACTGGGATTGGTTGCTATTAGGAATACGTGGATTCACACCTGCGCTCAGTTTCCGTTGGGGGTTTCTATCCCACATTCAGCTTGAAACATGCAGAGAGAAAAATCCTACAAGAAGGGCTTTTCTCTCCACATTTTTCGTGCAAAAACATTATAGTCTATGGGGTCCGCAGGTAACCGCTTTTTAAGCAGATTGGGTTTCTGTTTTCCGAGCAGAAACCCGAGATTGAACCTAGAGTAAAAGATAAAATCACTTACTATACAAGGTATGTCCTGCTATCCCTAGGGAAATGTTCAGTAGTGAGAGGTACCCCCCACCGCGCAGTGGCCCACCTAAGCTTGTGCTGGGTGGGCCATTACATTGCATGGAGGGGCTACTGCGGGGCATTATCCTGCACGGAGGGATCTTTGGCATGTATGGGGATGGAGGCACACTTTATGAACAGCCTAAGGTAACCACAATCCTCTCCAGTGCTAAGTAAGAATTGCAACTTGCTCCTTAACTCCTTCCATTTTTCAATTTTAATTTATGACTCCCCGCCTCCCAAACCCCATAACATTTTTATTTGTCCATCCACAGAGCCATATGAGGGCTTAAAGGAGTTCTCCGGGCAAAAAATGTTTTCTTTTAAAAAAGGTCTGTTAGTTCTATTAATGGGTTAATAAATGCACCCAAATACCTTTAGCAGTGTTTTGAGTGATTTGTTTCTCTGGGAGCTCCTGGCATCTTCTGCATTTGTTTACATGATGTAGCTTCCTGCTGTCTTAGCTAATGCATCATGGTACTTGTAGGCTGACTCACTATCTCCCCCTCCCTGTCTCTCTAGCTATCCCACCCACTACTAGCCCTTGCCAGCTAACTCAGCCCACCCCATCATACTTGCCTCTCTTTCTTCCAGACTTCCTCCTACGAGACAGCTCCTCCCTCTTTTCTGACTCTGCTGGTGCGCGCAATATTCCTGCCGCTGCTATGTAGCCGACAATCCACCTTTACTGCGCAGGCATGGAAGGCTACTGCTCCTACGCCTACGCAGTAGAGGTGGATTGTCGGCAAAGAGGGTGGAGTCAAGAAAGAGTAGTAGTAACATTCCATTTCAGGAAACGGAACGTCACCGGTAACCAGAAAATGTCCCTGGGGCGGTCGTGGGACCGCCCCAGGGATATGGGTAAATATACATTTTTGATAAATTATGTAATTTAGAAAGTAGTCGGAGGGGAGGGTGTTTAGATAAGTTTAGGAATTACATTTTATCCTGGACAACCCCTTTAATGTTTGCGGGACAAATTGTTCTTCATAATGGTCCCATTTATTATTCTGTACAATGTACTGGGAAGCTGGAAAAAAATTCAGAATTGGGTGGAATTGGAGAAAAACTGCATTTGTGCGTCTTTCTTACAGGCTTCGTTTTTACGGCGTTCACTCTGTAGCCAAAATGACAGATCACCTGTATTCTATGGGTCAGTACGATTCCGGGGGAAAACAAATTTATATTGTATTATTTACATTTTAACCCCTTAAAGATCTAAAACATTGCAAAAAAAAAAAAAAAGTGTTTTTCTTAGAGTCTCCATATTCTGACCCCCGTGACTTTTTTATACTTCCGTGTACAGGGATGCATAGGTCATCTTTTTTTGCGGGACCAGGTGTACTTTTTAGTTAGACCATTCCGGGGACAGTTTATTGCTTTGATCACTTTTTATTAAAATTTTTATCAGAGGCGAAACAGTGAAAAAAATAGCGGTTTGGCACTTTCGATTTTTTTTTTCCCGCTACGGCGTTCACCGTACGGGAAAAATATTTTCATAGATTTGTAGACAGGGCATTTTTAGACACAGGGATACCTAATGTGTATGTGTTTCACAGTATTTAAGTACTTTTATAAGGAAAGGGGTGATTTGAATTTTTTATATTTTTTTTTCTTGCATTTGTTAGACCCACTAGGGGTCTTGAACCCCAGGGGGTCTGATCACTAATGCAATGTGTGAAGGATCTCGCCTTGCCAAGCCGCTTGGCACACCTGCGACCACCTTCTTTTACCCTCCACTCACGCCGTGAGCAGAATGAGTCATAGGATAATATGAAACGAGCTTTTTAAATTTTATATATTTATTAACCCAAGTGGGTCAGTACGAAGCATTAACATAAACAGAAATATATATAAATGACTAAACAAGCAGATTATGGATAAAAGTAAAATTACGGTACAGAAAATAAAATGGGGAATAAAAGATAGAAAAAATACCGGCACAAGCTTGTAGTCCATTTCTCTAGGCCACAGCAGGTTCTTGGGCCTAGGGCGCGTTCTTCAGTAAGTTACAGAACATGTTTCTCCTACATGCTGTCCAGAACAAAGGAAAAGGCTTCAGGCCTCATGGCCCATGCTCCAGTCTACAGCATTACATCCTCTCCAAGATAGGAACTCCTTGCTGCATGACCAAGAATCTAGCTCACCTTTCATCATATGGCTAGTGCCCCACCCACACCTCCTCCCCAGGCAGCCTCCCTTCTCCCTCCTTTGCAGAGCCCTCGGAGAGAGGGGTGTCTTCCTAGATGCTGGGAGAGATGTGTGTCTGTGGTTGAACTTAAGGTCACTGGCCTTCTCTTCCCCATGGAACTCTGTCAAGGGATAATAAAACTGGCTGGCTAGCGCAGGCCATCTCCCATGGTACACACATAAAACCACTGAAGCGTATTGTCCAGCAGTGTAAACTCAACTTAAGCACAACATTCCTACAAGTAGGGGGAGGACTAAGATGAGCAAGTAAAAATACATTTCTAAGAAAGATATACAACTGCGGGTCGGTTTATCACACAATGCATTACAAAATATTGGCAATTCTATTGCAGGCTGCATAGAATAGCCTGCAACAGAAGTAAATGGCAGACAAGTCTGGGAGCCTTCAATAGACTCCTGGTTGTCATGCCAACGGGATGCCGGCCCTGGATCTCACTCTGAGTGACAGTGATCCCCAGCAAAATGGCACCTTGGTCAGCTTTGACCGAAGTGCTGGGGTTAATGCCTGCGATCAGTGTCGGGTCTCTGCAGAGATCTGGCGGGTACAGCGGCCGCTCAGCACCTATACTATCACGGCAGATGTCGGGAAGGAGATAAACATTAGCTTGAAGACCATTTTATTTTAAGTGGGGGGTTAAATATTTTACATGTAGAAGCAGAGTAAGGGCCATTATATTATATGTTGGTCGCTATGGGGCCATTATATTACATGTGGGCACTGAAGGGGACATTCTACTGAGTGTGGGGGCACTAAGGGGGTCATCACATAACTGTTAATGAAGCCTTATTTTATAAACCTTTATACACACGTGGACAAAATTGTTGGTACCCCTCGTTTAATGAAAGAAAAACCCACAATGGTCACAGAAATAACTTGAATCTGACAAAAGTAATAATATATAAAAATTCTATGAAAATGAACAAATGAAAGTCAGACATTGCTTTCCAACCAGGCTTCAACAGAATTTTAAAAAAAGAAAACTCATGAAACAACACTGGACAGAAATGATGGTTGGCTACTGTATTTTCAGGGGTACCATCATTTCTGTCCAGGCCTGTTTCATGAGTTTTCTTTTCAAAAAATTCTGTTGAAGCCTGGTTGAAAAGCAATGTCTGACTTTTAATTGTTCATTTTCATAGAATTTTTATATATTATTACTTTTGTCAGATTCAAGTTATTTCTGTGACCATTGTGGGTTTTTCTTTCATTAAACGAGGGGTACCAACAATTTTGTCCATGTGTGTAAGTGATGGCTATTTGTAGATGCCCCGTTGGGACATTTGATCGCTAGCAGGCACTTCGTTTGTTCTAGAGCACTGGCACCTAGTGATCTTGTAGTGGGAGCCTCACACCATTTAGATCCCACATAAACCTAGAAAAACAAAAACCTAGTTAAACACTGCTTTAGTTTTTTTTTTTTTGTCATAAATGTATAAAAAAAAACAAAAACCAAAAAAAAAAAAAACACAGAGGACAGTCCAGAGTCACTGCCCCCTCCCTCATATTTTAAGTGTTCCCTTCATGAGACTGCCCCTTTTGTAACACATCCTTCATCCGCCCCCCTCTCACATATTCCAGTCTGGATTTTTTATGATTTGTTTTCAACAATGGTGTCCTCCTTGTTTATCTTCCATGATGTCCACTTTGGTTCAAACAACGACGGATGGTGCGATCTGACACTGATATTCCTTGAGCTTGAAGTTCATCTTTAATATCTTTAGAAGATTTTCTGGGCTCTTTTAATATCATTTGTATTATCTTTCTCTTTGATTTGTCATCAATTTTCCTCCTGCGGCCACGTCCAGGGAGGTTGGCTACAGTCCCATGGGTCTTACATTTCTGAATAATATGTGCAACTGTAGACACAGGAATATCAAGCTGCTTGGAGATGGCCTTATAACCTTTACCTTTAATATGCTTGTCTATAATTTTATTTCTAAGCTCCTGAGACAACTCTTTCTTTGGCTTCCTCTGGCCCATGTTGAGCGTGGTACTCCCCATGTCGCCAAACAGCACAGGATTATACTACTACCAAACAGCACAGTGAGTATCTGTAGCCCTATATACAGGCCCACTGACTGATTACAAGATTGTAGACACCTGTGATGCTAATTAGTGGACACACCTTGATTTAACATGTCCCTTTGGTCACATTATTGTCAGGTGCACCATCATTTCTGTCCAGGCCTGTTTCATGAGTTTTCTTTTTAAAAAAATTTCTGTTGAAGCATGGTTGAAAAGCAATGTCTGACTTTCATTTGTTCATTTTCATAAAATTTTTTATATATTATTACTTTTGTCACATGCAAGTTATTTCTGTGACCATTGTGGGTTTTCCTTCAATAAACGAGGGGGACCAACAATTTTGTCCACATGTGTAAGTGATGGCTATTTGGAGGTGCCCGGTTGAGACATTTGATCGCTAGGGGGCACTTCGCTTGGTCCAGAGCACTGGCACCTAGTGATCTTGTAGTGGGGTCTTCACACCATTTAGATCCCACATAAACCTAGAAAAACAAATAAAAACCTAGTTAAATGCTGTTTTAGTTTTTTTTAGCCATAAATGTATAAAAAAAAAAAAAAAAAAAAAAAGGGACAGTCCAGAAGTTGATGTGATAGCAGAGACACTGCCCCCCCCATATTATAAGTGTTCCCTTCATGAGACTGCCCCATTCGTCACACATCCTTCACCCACCCCCCTCTCACACAGCCTGAGCCCCATGTTCCCTTCTCACGCATAACTATACCTCTAATGTACCTCTTTTATCACACAGGCTGCGACGCCAATTCTCCTTCTTGCGCAGCCTGCATCCCCATTTCCTCTTTATTTCTCAAGCATCCTGTACATCCCCCTCTATTTCTCACACAGAATGCTCCCCCACGCCCCCTCTTGCCACTGGCTGTGTGAGCAACAGGGTGACGTGGGGGGTACAGGCTGGGCGTGAGCCAGAGGAGGGAATGGGGGGTGCAGGCTGAGCGTGAGCAAGAAGGGGAAATGAGTGTGCAAGCTGTGTGAGCTAGAGGATGACGTGGAGGTGCGGGGTGCAGGCTGTGCGCAACCAAGAGGGGCACATGGGGCTGCGGCTGTGCGCGACCAAGAGGGGCACATGGGGCTGCGGCTGTGCGCGACCAAGAGGGGCACATGGGGCTGCGGCTGTGCGCGACCAAGAGGGGCACATGGGGCTGCGGCTGTGCGCGACCAAGAGGGGCACAGGGGCTGCGGCTGTGCGCGACCAAGAGGGGCACATGGGGCTGCGGCTGTGCGCGACCAAGAGGGGCACATGGGGCTGCGGCTGTGCGCGACCAAGAGGGGCACATGGGGCTGCGGCTGTGCGCGACCAAGAGGGGCACATGGGGCTGCGGCTGTGCGCGACCAAGAGGGGCACATGGGGCTGCGGCTGTGCGCGACCAAGAGGGGCACATGGGGCTGCGGCTGTGCGCGACCAAGAGGGGCACATGGGGCTGCGGCTGTGCGCGACCAAGAGGGGCACATGGGGCTGCGGCTGTGCGCGACCAAGAGGGGCACATGGGGCTGCGGCTGTGCGCGACCAAGAGGGGCACATGGGGCTGCGGCTGTGCGCGACCAAGAGGGGCACATGGGGCTGCGGCTGTGCGCGACCAAGAGGGGCACATGGGGCTGCGGCTGTGCGCGACCAAGAGGGGCACATGGGGCTGCGGCTGTGCGCGACCAAGAGGGGCACATGGGGCTGCGGCTGTGCGCGACCAAGAGGGGCACATGGGGCTGCGGCTGTGCGCGACCAAGAGGGGCACATGGGGCTGCGGCTGTGCGCGACCAAGAGGGGCACATGGGGCTGCGGCTGTGCGCGACCAAGAGGGGCACATGGGGCTGCGGCTGTGCGCGACCAAGAGGGGCACATGGGGCTGCGGCTGTGCGCGACCAAGAGGGGCACATGGGGCTGCGGCTGTGCGCGACCAAGAGGGGCACATGGGGCTGCGGCTGTGCGCGACCAAGAGGGGCACATGGGGCTGCGGCTGTGCGCGACCAAAAGGGGCACAGGGGCTGCGGCTGTGCGCGACCAAGAGGGGCACACGGGTGCAGACTGTGTGTGAGCAAGAGGGTGATGTGGGGGAGAATTCCCTTTCCTCCATCTTGCTCACTCACAGCCTGCACCCCCATTCCCCCTCTTGCTCACTCACAGGCTGCACCCCCATTCCCCCCTCTTGCTCACTCACAGGCTGCACCCCCATTCCCCCCTCTTGCTCACACACAGCCTGCACCCCCATTCCCCCCTCTTGCTCACACACAGCCTGCACCCCCATTCCCCCCTCTTCCTCACTTGCAGCGTGCACCCCCATTCCCCCCTCTTGCTCACTCGCAGCCTGCACCCCCATTCCCCCCTCTTGCTCACTCGCAGCCTGCACCCCCATTCCCCCTCTTGCTCACACATGTTCTCTTCTCTCCTCACCTTCCATTACTCTCCGTTCTCAGCAGCTTCCTCTTCCTATGTAACACCGCACTTTCCGGTACAGTCCAGAATGGTCGTGACTAGTTTTTGGGAGTTTCTCCTGGTAGGTATGATGTCACAGGAAGGGGCGGAGCCTCTCCGATGAGGGCGGGGTCTCTTGTATCACAGCTCTGTGCTGTATAGAGGAAGCAGGAGAGGAGCTCATGTAGATGGAGAACAGAAAGCTGTGGGGACTGCCTGATGGAAGGAGAGTGATAGGATTGTTTTGCATAGGACTGCATGTTGGAGGAGGCTGAGGGGAGGGAGTGATGTATTTACATAGGACTGTAAGTTGAGGGGCTGAAAAGAGACTGATGTTTTACATGGGATTGTATCCTGGAGAGTGTGGGGGATTGGATTGATGGTTAGGGTGGTATAGGAGTCCCTGGGGTGCTGTTGGCATTGAGGGAGACAGGGTCTATTGGGTGTTGCTCTCATCTGAAGGAGAGCAGGGGTTCTTGTTGTGCTGCTGGCATTTAAAGGGGGTAATGGGTCCTTGGGGTGCTGTTGGCATCTTAGGGGGGGATGCGGCTGGCATGGATAGGGGCCAGGGGTCCCTGGGGTGCTGCTGGCAACTAAAGGGGGTGGAGACATGGGTCCCTGGGGTGCCATTGGCATCTAAATATGGGGGCATGCGTCATTGGTGTACTTCTGGCATCTAAAGGGGGTGCTGCTGGCATTTAAAGGGGGTCAGGGGTCCTTGGAGTGCTGCTTGCATGTAATGGGGGCAGGGTCTTGTGGGGTTCAGGTCCCTGGGGTATTGACTTTGTGTGTGGTGTTCCTGGGGTACTGCTTATGTGTGAGAGGGGGTTCTGGAGGTGGTCCGAGGGCGCTGCCACCTGTGTGCATGTTTGGGGGTCCCTGGGGAGCTAACTGTGTGTGAAGGGGTGCTGGTGGAGGGTCCGAGGGGTGCTTCCATGTGGTGTGGGGGTCCCTTGGGTACTATCTTCATGTAAGAGGGGGGGTTCCTGCGCTGCCTCTCTGTGTGTGTGTGTGGGACGGGGGGTTGCTGCCCCATAGCGGCCCCTGCACCCAGTATTATGCCCCATAGTGGACCACCCATGAACAATTATTATACTCTGGGGTCTTTTCAGACCCCAGAGTATAATGATCAGAGACCAGGGGAGGATACAAACAAAAAAAAAACAATGTCACTTACCTCTTCCAGGCTCCGGCGCACTCCCCGCTGCTTCGGCCTTCTTCAATGTTGCACCAGATCTCGTGTGAGTCAGGCCGGCGTCACGACGCATAATGACGCAGGCCCGGCCCACGTAACGTCACCAAACAGGCCCGAAGCCTTCGGGGCGTAGGAGAGGTAAGTAATGTTGTTTTTTATGTTCCGTCACCTCCCCTGGCCCTCCGATCATTATTATTAGGGGAGTGTCGCATTTCGAGTATGTGTAGAGTCCCTGCATGTGTGGTTGTGGGGTCCTGGGGGGGGGGGGGCTGCTTGTGTGTAGGCAGGGTGTGGGGCAGTGTAAATCACGTGGTTCTGGTTACATAGCGCAGGGACGCTGGAGGTATAACATACAGTATTGCCCTCCTGTGCCCCTATGTTAAATGTATTCCCACTCCTCATGCATTATAAATAGAATGGCCCCCACAGCCTAATGCATCACCCTTTCATGTCCAGGGTGTGAGCTGTATGCATAAACATTGTGCACTGCTCACTTTCCAACCCTGCAATGATTGCTAGCACCAAACTGACACTCATTGCTGTATAAAGAGGTTACCCACAATGTAGGGTACCCAAGAAGGGGTTAATCACAAGCTTGACATGACTGTGGTTCCGGCTAAGGGCCCACGTAGTGTCCCGCAGCAAAAAAGTGCTGCGGGAAAAGCTGCAGGTTTCCTCTGCGGACTTTCTGCTTCAATTACACACATACGGAAGCTGCCGGTGTTTCCGTAGGTATAATTTACATGCTGCAATTTCCAAAACCACGACGGTGTGTCCGCTGTATTTTACTGCAAATTGGAGATGGGATTCGCGGTTTTTTTCTGCCATGTTTCTGCTGCTGGCAAACCGCAGCGTATCGGCCACGTGGGGTGCCTGCCTCAAGGATTTATCCACTTTCTCAGGATAGGCCATCAATATTAGATCTGCAGGGGGGCCCAACACCTGATACCCCTGCAGATCTCTGCTACAGAGACTTTAATGGGGCAGTGCTGCGGTACCTACACTCACCTTTACAGTTTGTACAGCACCGGAGGTCTGCTGGGGACCCCTGCTTTGATTACCTATCCTGAGTTACTATCCTTTCAGTAGGAGTCCTCACATTCTGGTGCTCAAATAACAAAAAAAGGGGGGTTACTAGACTTCATTTGAGGCTAAGTTCACATCAGCCGTAGAAATCGGCAGAGAGAAAAGTCCTGTATGGAGGACTTTTCTCTCTGCCCCTTTCAGTATGGAAACGAATTATCCCATTATAGTCAGTGGGGTCCGCTGGTGTCCATGGGTAGCCGCTGTTTTAGCAGTCTGGCTCTCCATCATTCGGGTTCCCCGATGAACCTGAACGACGTAGAACCAGCCGCAGATGTGATCCTAGCTTTACTCTAATAACCCCATCACATGAGACGCCATTGGCTGGTTTATTCCTGGACAGGTAAGTAGGATCATTGGGAAAGGGGGTTATGGATTTTATTTGGCTTTGACAGACTACGTTGATGACCAGGGGAGGTGGGTTTTTAAAAAAAAATAGATAAATAAATAAAATGGTTAATGAGGGTTGTGCGGAGGGTTTTATTTCAATCAAATATATTTTTTAAAATGTTGATGTTGTTTGTTTTATTAATATCACTGTATGAGGAGCTTATTATATATAGACCCTATAGTGACCTACCTGTACAGAATACACCGAGACCGTGAACCTACCTATAGTAACTACAGAATATACCGAGACCGTGAACCTACCTATAGTAACTACAGAATACACCGAGACCATGAACCTACCTATAGTAACTACAGAATACACCCAGACCATGAACCTACCTATAGTAACTACAGAGTACACCGAGACCATGAACCTACCTATAGTAACTACAGAGTACACCCAGACCATGTACCTACCTATAGTAACTACAGAGTACACCCAGACCATGAACCTACCTATAGTAACTACAGAATATACCGAGACCATGTACCTACCTATAGTAACTACAGAGTACACCCAGACCATGAACCTACCTATAGTAACTACAGAATACACCGAGACCATGAACCTACCTATAGTAACTACAGACAGACCTCCCATAGTAACTACAGACCCCCCCAACCGAGACCATGAACCTACCTATAGTAACTACAGAATATACCGAGACCGTGAACCTACCTATAGTAACTACAGAGTACACCCAGACCATGTACCTACCTATAGTAACTACAGAGTACACCCAGACCATGAACCTACCTATAGTAACTACAGAATACACCCAGACCATGAACCTACCTATAGTAACTACAGAATACACCGAGACCATGAACCTACCTATAGTAACTACAGAGTACACCCAGACCATGAACCTACCTATAGTAACTACAGAGTACAAGAGACCATGAACCTACCTATAGTAACTACAGAGTACACCCAGACCATGTACCTACCTATAGTAACTACAGAGTACACCCAGACATGAACCTACCTATAGTAACTACAGAGTACACCCAGACCATGAACCTACCTATAGTAACTACAGAGTACACCCAGACCATGAACCTACCTATAGTAACTACAGAGTACACCCAGACCATGATCCTACCTATAGTAACTACAGAGTACACCCAGACCATGTACCTACCTATAGTAACTACAGAGTACACCCAGACCATGCACCTAACTATAGTAACTAAGAATATACCGAGACCATGAACCTACCTATAGTAACTACAGAGTACACCCAGACCATGTACCTACCTATAGTAACTACAGAGTACACCCAGACCATGAACCTACCTATATTAACTACAGAATACACCCAGACCATGAACCTACCTATAGTAACTACAGAATACACCGAGACCATGAACCTACCTATAGTAACTACAGAATATACCGAGACCATGAACCTACCTATAGTAACTAAGAATACACCCAGACCATGAACCTACCTATAGTAACAACAGAGTACACCCAGACCATGTACCTACCTATAGTAACTAAGAATACACCAGACCATGAACCTACCTATAGTAACTAAGAATACACCGAGACCATGAACCTACCTATAGTAACTAAGAATACACCAGACCATGAACCTACCTATAGTAACACAGAGTACACAGACCATGTACCTACCTATAGTAACTAAGAATACACGAGACCATGAACCTACCTATAGTAACTAAGATACAAGACCATGAACCTACCTATAGTAACTAAGAATAACGAGACCATGAACCTACCTATAGTAACTACAGAATATACAGACCATGAACCTACCTATAGTAACTACAGAATATACCGAGACCATGAACCCACCTATAGTAACTACAGAGTACACCCAGACCATGAACCTACCTATAGTAACTACAGAGTACACCCAGACCATGAACCTACCTATAGTAACTACAGAGTACACCCAGACCATGAACCTACCTATAGTAACTACAGAGTACACCGAGACCATGAACCTACCTATAGTAACTACAGAGTACACGAGACCATGAACCTACCTATAGTAACTACAGAGTACACCGAGACCATGAACCTACCTATAGTAACTACAGAGTACACCCAGACCATGAACCTACCTATAGTAACTAAGAATATACCAGACCATGAACCTACCTATAGTAACTACAGAATACACCCAGACCATGAACCTACCTATAGTAACTACAGAGTACACCAGACCATGAACCTACCTATAGTAACTAAGAATATACCGAGACCATGAACCTACCTATAGTAACTAAGAATACACCAGACCATGAACCTACCTATAGTAACTAAGAATATACAACCATGAACCACCTATAGTAACTAAGAATAACCCACACCATGTACCTACCTATAGTAACTAAGAATAACGAGACCGTGAACCTACCTATAGTAACTAAGAGTACAAGACCATGAACCTACCTATAGTAACTACAGAATACACCCAGACCATGAACCTACCTAGTAACTAAGAATATAAGACCATACCACCATAGTAACTACAGAATACACCCACACATGTACCTACCTATAGTAACAGTAAAGAGTGAACCTACCTATAGTAACTACAGAGTAAAGACCATGAACCTACCTATAGTAACTACAGAATAAAGACCATGAACCTACCTATAGTAACTACAGAGTCACCCAACCATGTACCTACCTATAGTAACTACAGAGTAAAGACCATGAACCTACCTATAGTAACTAAGAATATACCAGACCATGAACCTACCTATAGTAACTAAGAATAAAGACCATGAACCTACCTATAGTAACTAAGATAAGAACCATGAACTACCATGTAACTAATAAGAGACCATTAACCTACCTATAGTAACTAAGATACACAGACCATGAACCTACCTATAGTAACTACAGAGTACACGAGACCATGAACCTACCTATAGTAACTAAGAGTACACCGAGACCATGAACCTACCTATAGTAACTACAGAATAAGAGACCATGAACCTACCTATAGTAACTAAGATAAAGACGTGAACCTACCATAGTAACTACAGATAGAGAGTGAACCTACCTATAGTACTACAGATACAAGACCATGAACTACCTATAGTAACTAAAATTAGAACATAACCTACCTATAGTACTAAGATATATGAGACCATGACCTACCTATAGTACTAAGATAACTGAACCTACCTATAGTAACTAAGATAAAACATAACCTACCTATAGTAACTAAGTACAAACTTACCTACCTTAGTAACTAAGAGTAACAGAGACATGAACCTACCTATAGTAACTAGTAAAGACCATAACCTACCTATGTACTACAAATAAAGACCATAACCTACCTATATAACTAAGAGTAAAGACCATGAACCTACCATAGTAACTAAGTAACCAATGTACCTACCTATAGTAACAGAGAGTACACAGACCATGAACCTACCAAGTACTAAATAACAGACCATACCTACCGTCAACCCAGACCATTACCTACCTTAGTTAAGTCAAGACATAACCTACCTAACTAAGAGTAAAGACATGACCACCTATAGTACTACAAATAACAGACCATGAACCTACCTTAGTAACTACAGAATAAAACCATGAACCTACCTAGTAACTACAGAATACACAGACCATGAACCTACCTATAGTAACTAAGAGTACAGAGACCATGAACCACCATAGTAACTACAGAATATACCCAGACATGTACCTACCTATGTAACAGAGAGTAACGAGACATAACCTACCATAGTACTAAGATACACCCAGACCAGAACCTACCTATAGTAACTACAGAGTACACTAACCATAACCTACCTATAGTAACTACAGAATAACCAGACCATGAACCTACCTATAGTAACTAAGAATATACCAGACCATGAACCTACCTATAGTAACTACAGAGTACACCCAGACCATAACCTACCTATAGTAACTACAGAATATACAGACCATGAACCTACCTATAGTAACTACAGAATATACCAACCATGAACCTACCTATAGTAACTACAGAATACACCCAGACCATGAACCTACCTATAGTAACTACAGAGTACACCGAGACCATGAACCTACCTATAGTAACTACAGAGTACACGAGACCATGAACCTACCTATAGTAACTACAGAATATACCGAGACCATGAACCTACCTATAGTAACTACAGAGTACACCGAGACCATGAACCTACCTATAGTAACTACAGAGTACACCAGACTATGAACCTACCTATAGTAACTACAGAATACACCCAGACCATGAACCTACCTATAGTAACTACAGAGTACACCAACTATGAACCTACCTATAGTAACTACAGAATACACCCAGACCATGAACCTACCTATAGTAACTACAGAATATACCAGACCATGAACCTACCTATAGTAACTACAGAATACACCCAGACCATGAACCTACCTATAGTAACTACAGAATACACCGAGACCATGAACCTACCTATAGTAACTACAGAATACAAGACCATAACCTACCTATAGTAACTACAGAATACACCCAGACCATGAACCTACCTATAGTAACTACAGAATATACTGAGACCATGAACCTACCTATAGTAACTACAGAATACACCCAGACCATGAACCTACCTATAGTAACTACAGAATACACCGAGACCATGAACCTACCTATAGTAACTAGAGTACACCCAGACCATGAACCTACCTATAGTAACTACAGAATACACCGAGACCATGAACCTACCTATAGTAACTACAGAATACACCCAGACCATGAACCTACCTATAGTAACTACAGAGTACACCAGACCATGAACCTACCTATAGTAACTACAGAATATACCCAGATCATGTACCTACCTATAGTAACTAGAGAGTACACCCAGACCATGAACCTACCTATAGTAACTACAGAATACACCCAGACCATGAACCTACCTATAGTAACTACAGAATACACCCAGACCATGTACCTACCTATAGTAACTACAGAGTACACTGAGACCATGAACCTACCTATAGTAACTACAGAGTACACCCAGACCATGAACCTACCTATAGTAACTACAGAATACACCCAGACCATGAACCTACCTATAGTAACTACAGAATACACCGAGACCATGAACCTACCTATAGTAACTACAGAATACACCAGACCATGAACCTACCTATAGTAACTAGAGTACACCCAGACCATGTACCTACCTATAGTAACTACAGAGTACACCCAGACCATGAACCTACCTATAGTAACTACAGAATACACCGAGACCATGAACCTACCTATAGTAACTACAGAATACACCCAGACCATGAACCTACCTATAGTAACTACAGAGTACACCGAGACCATGAACCTACCTATAGTAACTACAGAATACACCCAGACCATGAACCTACCTATAGTAACTACAGAGTACACCGAGACCATGAACCTACCTATAGTAACTACAGAATATACCCAGATCATGTACCTACCTATAGTAACTAGAGAGTACACCCAGACCATGAACCTACCTATAGTAACTACAGAATACACCCAGACCATGAACCTACCTATAGTAACTACAGAATACACCCAGACCATGTACCTACCTATAGTAACTACAGAGTACACTGAGACCATGAACCTACCTATAGTAACTACAGAGTACACCCAGACCATGAACCTACCTATAGTAACTACAGAATATACCGAGACCATGAACCTACCTATAGTAACTACAGAATATACCGAGACCATGAACCTACCTATAGTAACTACAGAATACACCCAGACCATGAACCTACCTATAGTAACTACAGAGTACACCGAGACCATGAACCTACCTATAGTAACTACAGAGTACACCGAGACCGTGAACCTACCTATAGTAACTACAGAATATACCGAGACCATGAACCTACCTATAGTAACTACAGAGTACACCGAGACCATGAACCTACCTATAGTAACTACAGAGTACACCGAGACTATGAATCTACCTATAGTAACTACAGAATACACCCAGACCATGAACCTACCTATAGTAACTACAGAGTACACCGAGACTATGAACCTACCTATAGTAACTACAGAATACACCCAGACCATGAACCTACCTATAGTAACTACAGAGTACACCCAGACCATGAACCTACCTATAGTAACTACAGAATATACCGAGACCATGAACCTACCTATAGTAACTACAGAATACACCCAGACCATGAACCTACCTATAGTAACTACAGAATACACCCAGACCATGAACCTACCTATAGTAACTACAGAATACACCCAGACCATGTACCTACCTATAGTAACTACAGAGTACACTGAGACCATGAACCTACCTATAGTAACTACAGAGTACACCCAGACCATGAACCTACCTATAGTAACTACAGAATATACCGAGACCATGAACCTACCTATAGTAACTACAGAATATACCGAGACCATGAACCTACCTATAGTAACTACAGAATACACCCAGACCATGAACCTACCTATAGTAACTACAGAGTACACCGAGACCATGAACCTACCTATAGTAACTACAGAGTACACCGAGACCGTGAACCTACCTATAGTAACTACAGAATATACCGAGACCATGAACCTACCTATAGTAACTACAGAGTACACCGAGACCATGAACCTACCTATAGTAACTACAGAGTACACCGAGACTATGAATCTACCTATAGTAACTACAGAATACACCCAGACCATGAACCTACCTATAGTAACTACAGAGTACACCGAGACTATGAACCTACCTATAGTAACTACAGAATACACCCAGACCATGAACCTACCTATAGTAACTACAGAGTACACCCAGACCATGAACCTACCTATAGTAACTACAGAATATACCGAGACCATGAACCTACCTATAGTAACTACAGAATACACCCAGACCATGAACCTACCTATAGTAACTACAGAATACACCGAGACCATGAACCTACCTATAGTAACTACAGAATACACCGAGACCATGAACCTACCTATAGTAACTACAGAATACACCCAGACCATGAACCTACCTATAGTAACTACAGAGTACACTGAGACCATGAACCTACCTATAGTAACTACAGAATACACCGAGACCATGAACCTACCTATAGTAACTACAGAATACACCGAGACCATGCACCTACCTGCAGCAACTACAAAATACACTGAGACCATGAACCTACCTATAGTAACTACAGAATATACCGAGACCATGAACCTACCTATAGTAACTACAGAGTACACCGAGACCATGAACCTACCTATAGTAACTACAGAATATACCGAGACCATGAACCTACCTATAGTAACTACAGAATACACCCAGACCATGAACCTACCTATAGTAACTACAGAATACACCCAGACCATGAACCTACCTATAGTAACTACAGAGTACACCGAGACCATGAACCTACCTATAGTAACTACAGAATACACCGAGACCATGCACCTACCTGCAGCAACTACAAAATACACCGAGACCATGCACCTACCTGCAGCAACTACAAAATACACTGAGACCATGAACCTACCTGCAGTAACTATACACTCATAAATCAGGTGCACAGCGATACATCAGAATTTAGATCTATGTCAGTTATAAATTGCCATATATTTCCATTATCACTTACAACAAGAAAGTGGCGCGAGATATAATAAACATGTCAGGCCAAGGCGTCACCGCCTTTTCAGACCATATCCGTATCATGTCTCAGAACTGGTCTGGTGCAAATTATATATACATATGGCACTCACAAATTATATGCATATATATATATATATATATATAAATATAAATAATTTATATAACTTAGATACACACACATATATATATATACATATCATTTATGAGAGCCACATGTATATATGTCCAGGAATGTGTTTTTCCTCCATTCCTATTGATAATCATGATATATATATATATATATATATATATATATATATATATATATATATATATATAATGTCCCTCTTGGCCAGTTATGGATCCTCCCTATAGACTCCCCTTTAGCTTCTCCTGTAGTGAGGGGAATAGATGGGAGTT